>JAJIZL010034790.1:101061-120732 GCA_023969395.1 Amblyomma maculatum | reverse complement strand
TCGGTCGGTCGGTCGGTCGGTCGGTCGGTCGGTCGGTCGGTCGGTCGGTCGGTCGGTCGGTCGGTCGGTCGGTCGGTCGGTCGGTCGGTCGGTCGGTCAGTCAGTCAGTCAGTCAGTCAGTCCAGTCAGTCAGTCAGTCAGTCAGTCAGACGATATTTGCCATGGTGCTGCCTGGACACTGTGTTGGGGTCATAATTATCTTTCATTTTAAAGGTAGTTCGCTGTAGTGAAGTTTAAACGTTTAAGGGCAGCAAAAGCTTTGGGAAATCATTTAGCCTCTTGCGAACGAGCCTCGCTGCGTGGAAAAACCGAAATTTTATTTGTTCTGAGCTCTTAAGACTTGACATTACTTCCTCTTACGGTTTGGAATGCGACACTTTTATTATCACAGTTCGGAACTTTAGTAAACGGGCCACCAATGCGGCGCACTCGATCGATTGCACAATAAATAAATTATGGAGAAAACATTCTGGAGGGCACTTCGAACCACTAAAGTCAATGAGGTGAAATCTCTTATAGTGCGGTGGATTGTAGCCCTCCCCTACGGCACCTCTATCTCCCTGTCTTCTTAAACTCCCACCTTCATTCCTTCCTTTACGCGAGGTACAGGTGTTCGTGGAGAATTATGAGAGATACTACAAATTTTCTATCTTGTAGATCAATTTCTGCCCCGCCGATGTGGTGCAGTGGTAAGACGCCCGACTACTGTGCCGGAGTACCCGGGTTCGCAACCGACCGCGGCGGCTGGGTTTCGATGGAGGCGAAACGAAGTGACGTCCATGTGCTGTGCGATGTCAGCGCCCGTTAAAGATTCCTAGGGGGTCAAAACTACTCAGCAGCCCTCCACCACGGCTCCTCTTTTTTTCCATCCACTTTCACTCCCACCGTCTCCCTTCCCTTACAGCGCGGTTCAGGTGCCCACAGATGACACATACAGTGCCTTTCCCCTAATGTTAACCAATTACTAGTATTGTTACGAGGTTTATTTACACAGATGTTCGATGCGCTGTAGTTTGGTAGCAAACCAGAGCTGACAGTCTCAGCTTCCTCGTCCTCTTCTGCCTATTCCGCCAAACCTCATCCTCCTTCAGTAAGGACCGCGGGAAGTGCGTGACACTGCCCCCTTCGCAGACGATGCCCGCCGGGCGAGTCAAGGTTCGTCACGTTGATAGAAGGGCTTCATGCGGGCCACGTGGACTACTTGAGTCTTCCGAGAACGACGCCCTTGGGTGGTCAGGCGAGAGATTAGGGTGGTCAGGCGAGAGAGCGCTGAGGCGTTCCAGTACAACGAAAGGGCCAGTATAGTGGTGCAACAGTTTCTGGGACAAGCCGTGCTTACGCAACGGCGTCCAAAGCCACTCCAAGTCACCAGGGGCATAATTAACATTTTGGTGACGCTTGTCGTAGCGTTGCTTGCAGCGTTCCTGGGAGGATAGAGTGCGAAGTCTAGCGAGTCGACGAGCTTCTTCAGACAAAGAGAGAGTATGCGCTAGTGAAGGTTCAGCAGGGAGTGAGAAAGGCAGAAACGTGTCCAAAGTGCTTCTTGGAGGTCGTGCACAAAGAAGAAAAAACGGACTGTAGCCTGTCGTTTCGTGCTTATCAGTGTTAAATGCGTATGTTATAAACGGAAGGACTTCATTCCAGGTTTTGTGGCGGCAGTCGACATATATTGCAAGCGTATAATAAGCGTCCGATTGATGCGTTCGGTAAGACCGTTTGTGGGTGGTTAGGAGTTGAATGGCGAAAATGGGATGAGCAGAGGCGAAGACGTTCTGCTACAACTTCTGCCGTAAACTGTCGGCTACGATCGCTTATTAACACACGAGGAGGCTCATGTCGAAGAATGATGGACCGTAGGAGGAACGCCGAGACTTCAGAAGCAGTGGCTGACGGTATAGCAGCAGTTTCACAGTACCACGTAAGGTAGTCTACGCACACTATGACCCAGCGGTTTCCTTTAGAGGAACGGGGAAACGGTCCTAGGAGGTCAATTCCCGCCTGTTCGAATGGGGTTCGTGGTGGCGTTATAGGCTGAAGATGACCGGCGGTGAGCAGTTTGGGTGCTTGAAACGCTGGCGCTGGAGGCAGCCGGCCACATAACGTTGCATAGTTTGACGCATCTTCGGCCAATAAAAACGTTCCTCAGTCCTGTGCAATGTCCTCGCGAAACCCAAGTGTCCAGCTGTAGCATCGTCGTGCATTATCCGAAGAACCTGACACCTAAGACTTGTAGGAACTACCAGAAGAAGCCGCACACAAACTGACGAGTAGTTCTTCCTGTATAGTACACGTCACGAATGCAGAATAAGGTCTTAGGGTTCCGGGAACTTGCTGCATCAAAAAGTGGCGCCAACTCGTTGTCGTTCCGCTGCGCAATCTTGAATTCACCAACATCGGGGAAACTTGTAGAGATAGCAGCTATATATTCATCCAAGACCTCATTGTCGCAATCAGTAGTTTCAAGTGGCAACCGTGACAAGCAGTCAGCATCACCGTGCTTACGACCTCTCTTCAAAGACACAGTAAAATTGAATTCTTGAAGACGCAAAGTCCACCGCGCAAGGCGTCCACAGTGGTCACGAAGGTTTACAAGCCAATATAAGGAATGATGGTCCGTCAAAATTTTAAATGCACATCCATAAAGATATGACCAAAACCGCTGTACACCGAATACAACAGCTAAGCATTCCTGTTCAGTTACCGTGTAATTACGCTCAGCCTTGCTCAAAGAACGGCTTGCATATGCAACGACATGTTCATCGCCATTGTGGCGCTGTATGAGCACAGCACCAACTCCAACTGCGCTGGCGTCAGTGTGAAGTTCTGTTGGAGCTGATGGACAAAAGTGGCGTAGTAGGGGTCCTGATGTCAAAATAAAGTTTAACTGACGAAAGGCGGAGTCACAATCGGCAGTCCACTTGAAATGCGCATCTTTTTGCAGAAGACAAGTAAGGGGATATGCTAGGTTAGCAAACTTCGGAACAAAACGTCGAAAATAGGAGCAAAGCCCCAAAAAACTCCTGAGCTGTTTTAATGATTTCGGCGGTTTAAAAGAAGTGACAGCTTCGATCTTTTTCGGATCAGGCCTGATTCCATCCTTGTCTATGAGATGTCCAAGTACCACAGTCTGGCGTTCTCCAAAACGACATTTCTTGGAATTGAGTACCAGACCAGCTTTCTCAATACACTCCAAGACAATCTCTAATCGACTGTTGTGTTCATGAAAAGTAGTCCCGAATATCACTACATCGTCCAAATAACACATACAAATGTGCGACTTCAGTCCGCGCAAAACTGTATCCATGAATCCTTTGAACGTGGCTGGAGCGTTACATAATCTAAATGGCATCACATTAAATTCATACAGCCCGTCTGGGGTGATGAATGCCGTCTTTTCTTTATCTTCCGGGTGCATGGGGATCTGCCAATAGCCTGATCGCAGGGCGATTCAGGAAAAATAGGAGGCGGAATGTAAGCAATCAATGGCATCATCAATACGTGGCAGGGGATACACGTCCTTCTTGGTAACAGTATTCAGCCGTCCATAGTCAACACAAAATCGCCATGTGCCATCTTTCTTTTTGACTAGAATCACAGGGGCTGCCCACGGATTAGAGGATTCCTGAATGATGCCCTTATGCAGCATAATACGAACTTGTTCTTCGATTGTTTGGCGCTTTGATGGGGATACACGATAAGGCTTCTGACGGATTGGATATGTAGTCCCAGTACTGATTCGGTGCTGAGTACGGGAAATAGGAATCCGTAGTTGCGAGTCCCGAGAGGAATCAAAAGTCGCAGTATGTTTCGCCAAAATTTCCACTAAACTGTGACGGTCACTTGTTGACAGGGATTTGTTAATCATGGCAAGAAATTTTGTGTCATCTACTTCTGAGCATGCGGTAGGCTGGGAATTGTCTGTGCTGAGCACGGCCACTGATTTAAAACTGTCTTCATCAAAGTTGGCAAGTTTTAGACCACGTGGTAATACAACAGGTTCGTTAGAGCAGTTAGTCGTCCACAAAGAAGAATGGCCATTCATGACTGAGATGACGCAGCGGGGAATCAAAATATTTTTCTTTCGCGAAGTTGAGGGTGAGTGGTTCAACCACAGTGCCGAACGCATCACTGGCACCAGCTTGAACTAACAACTTCTATAAACTCTGCTGACATTGCAGGAATGACTATGTCGTCCGAAATCAAAAGCATGCTAGGATTGGTCCGCGAATTTTCACGCAAAGCAGATTCAATTCGAGTGCTCACAGAAAGGTCTCCGTTGCGAAAGTCGCGAGTGGCCCCACATTGTTCTAGGAAATCGAGTTCAAGAATTACGTCATGTGTTGATCGAGCAAGTGCAGCGAATTCAGTTCGGAATGTGTGGCCGGCGATAACAAGATTCACAGAACAGCCTCCAAGCGGGTTAAGCGGTTCGCCACCAACAACACACAGTGTTGTCGCACTATCCCAAGCAAACATAATTTTACGACCAAGGCAGTTTTAAAAGCGAGACTTATAATAGAAATGGTTGCACCTGTGTCTAACAACGCCATAGCACGCAAACCGTCCAAAAACACTTCAATTCGGTTCTTTAACATCGAGACGGGTAGAGGCATGGGTAAGCTAGAATCATTTGCGACCTCACCTCCATCGGCCGCACTTACTAGTTTCCCGGAGGTGGTGACCGTCGTCGTTGAGAAGGGGAGCGTCGTAGGCGCCGAGATGGTGGTGTCAGGCTACGGTGAGAGGCCGGTGATTCGTTTCGGTTCAGCGGCATTCTAGCGTTCTTGTCGGCTAACTGTTGCTCTGTACTCACTCCGGCCAGGTGTCCTTCTATATGAATCATCAGTGCCAGCAGGAAACCTTGTACGGGAGTTTACCCACTGTCGGCGATACTGCTGGTACGGACGGCGGTTGCGGCAAAAACGCGAAATGTGGCCGATCAATCCACAGGTATAACAAACTGGTGGCCCACGTTCATTCAATGAATAAGGCTCATCGTCACTTGGATTAAGCGCTTCATGTTCTGGATGTAGTCGACGAGGATGAAGAGAGTGCTCGCTGTTGTAGGTGTTGATGGTGAGAGGCTGGATGTTCGGGCGATGAGCAGTAGAGCATCGGATGTCCGAAGGAGACGAAACAGGGGGAGCATAACAGGTTAACGATGGGCTATTGTCTGACGAAGAGGTGCTACGGTAGGGTCTGACGTGGCCCCAAATATCTTGATGCCTCCGAAGCTCCTCGCGGACGATTTGTTGAATTGTATCTGCCATGCTTGTCGTTTCTGTCACATCCATACTGGCGACAGTTGATACATTAGAAAACCAACCAAACTTCGAAATAATTCGGCGTCGCTTCAAACATTCAAACGTGCGGCAGTGTCGTGTTACATCAGCGGTGGTACTCAAATCGTCCTTGCAGATAAGAAAGTTATACACGTCTTGCGCGATTCCTTTGAGGAGGTGGCCCACTCTGCCTTCCTCAGTCATCCGAGCATCAACTATTCTGCATAGCTTGAGGACTTCTTCTTTATAGGTTGTGCAGGTCTCCCCCGGTACTTGCGCTCGCTGAGCCAGAGTCTGTTCGACGCTCTTTTTTCGAGCATCAGCATCGCCAAATCCCGCTCTTCTTGTTCAAGCGATCCCAGGTGGTAAGGAATGCTTCATGATTGTCAAACCATGTTAGCGCAGTTTCTTCAAGAAGAAATACCGCATTCGCCAACTTGGTATTCGCATGCCAGCGGTTGTATTTGCTCACCCGATTGTAGTGGGTGAGCCAGTCAACCACGTCTTCCCCGGGCTTGCCATAGAAGTGCCGGGGTTCCCGATAAGGCTGTCCTATGGTCAGTTGAGCTGCTGGCGTGGGCTGCGTTGACCCATCTGCTTGCGCCATCTCCATCCGTAAGGGGGGGGGGGGTAGCCCAGCAATCTTTCTGCTTCGGCGAAGTAGGAGAGGTTCCGTGGTGATCTATACCCCGCACCTCCACCACACTTGTTACGAAGTTTATTTACACAGATGTTCGATACGCTGTAGATTGGTAGCACACCACAGCGGACAGTCTCAGCTCCCTCGTCCTTTTCTGCCTATTCCGCCAAACCTCATCTTCCTTCAGTAAGGACCGCGGGAAGTGCGTGATAGTATTATTAAATCAATTTAAAATGCCACTGATGCCTGCTGTACTCTCCTGGACATCTGGTCTGCTTCTGCTTGCTGTGTGGTGCGGCGTTCGAGGAAGCGGCAAATGATAGGCGCCACGTGAACACCTGCTGGATCGGACGCCCGGCGTGGTAAGCTCCGTATATGCACGAATCACCTGGTGATGTCATGACCTGTCGTGACGGTGCATTGCGCGTCCCTTGTCGAACGCAACCAGCATTTCATTCAAGGCATCAATGTTTACCGGCGTTCTAATAATAATAATAATAATAATAATTCGTTCACAGGAAAGGAAAGGCGAGGTATCTGTTACACTTGTAGCTGTGGAAACCTGAGCCGCGCCGTAAGGAAAGGAGGAAGGTGGGAGTGAAGGCGGATAGAGAAAAAGAGAGCCGTAATGAAGGGCGACGGGGTAATTTTTTACCACCTATAATTTGTTTACAGGAAACGAAAGGCGCACTATCCATCACTCGCGGAATCCCATCATCCTCACGGTAGACACGGGGAATTATGAAGAGCGGTTCACTATCGGCGCGTGGCGCAGTTGGTAAAGCGCTTGGCTGGAGATCCAGGCTGGTGGTGGTGGTGAAAATATCATATTACATAGAGGTATATACACTAGGCGGGATGCCTAGACTAGACAGGCACTCCATTGGTGTTTGCCGCAGCCCGGGCGCGCTGCGTTAAGACCTTTTGGGCCTCTAGCGTGCAGCAGCTGGACAGGGTCGCCTCCCAGTTCTCTCGGGTGGGGTTGGGGATAGGAGGCAAAGATGGGTTTTTCTGGCAGGCCCACACCATGTGGTTAGGTGTCAGACTCCTCCTCACAGTGTGAGCACAGCCCACCGAATTGTGGATCAAAATGTTTTAGAGTAGCCGGGCACAACATTGTATTGGTGAACAGGCGCAGGAGCACCCGCTCGCTAGCCTTCCCCAGCCCTTTGCACGGGGTGGGAAGAGTTTTGTGCGTGGCTCTGTAATATTCACAAATTTGTAAACTGGGATGAAATCAAAATCCTGGTCCGCGTCGGGTCCCGTGGGAAATGCCCGGAGAGAGAGCGCGCGGGCGGCGGCGGCTGCCTCATTCCCTTGGAGACCTTGGTGACCGGTGCCCAAACGAGGGATCAGTACGCGGGTTCCCGATCTCGACTACAATTTTGGGAGGAGATGGAGGTTCGATTTCTGGTGAAGACAAGGTTTAATAATTTATCCTTAACTCTCGCTCTCGAAAGCGTAACACCTCTGCTGAAGACCTTCTGTCGACAACGATAAGGCATCAAAGGCTTTCGCCCTAATATTGTAGGAAAGCAAACTAACTACCTTTGTTCTGTTCTATGCCCGGCGGAATTGCTATTGTAGGTAAATATTTCTACGAGATCCATCATTCAGATCGCTGATGCGGAAAAGTGCACTATTGTCTTTGCTCAGTTCAATAATGATCACCATCATCATCAGCCTGACTATACCCACTGCAGGGCGAAGGCCGCTCCCATATTTTGTCCACTTAACCCGGTTCTGTGCTAGCTGCATCCACTTGACCCCTGCGAACTTCTTAATCTCATCCGCCCACCTAACTTTCTGCCGCCTCCTGCTACGCTTTCCTTCCCTTGGAATCCAGTTTGTTACCCTCAGCGACCATCTGTTATCCTCTCTTCGCACTACATGTCCTGCCCATGTCCATTTCTTCTTCTTAATTTCCACTAGAATGTCGGTAACTTGAGTTATTTCTCTAACCCACTCTGCACGCTTTCTATCTCTTAATGTTACCCCTACCATTTTTCGTTCCATAGCCCTCTGGGTTGTCCTCAACTTAAGTAAAACTCTCTTGGTTAGCCTCCACGTTTCAGCGCAATAATGATATTGTTTGTTATTTGAGGTTCATCTTCAGGCTGTACTGACAGCTGTGACTTTGGTTTGAACAGGAGCGAGTCGTGGGCCAATATTTGACAACTGCTTTGCTCAACACTGTTGATAGGCCTATACGTCACGAACACCTCTTGCCAACATTGCGTGGACCTCCGCGGACGTCTCAGAAGGGGTTTTGGTAAGGGAAAATGCACCCATGACTTCATTATAACACTGGGTGCACGATGTGTCGTCTTCGTCGGCTGCCTGAGCCTGGCGTTCTGTTGTTTGCTCGCGGTTAGGCCTGGGGAATGTTTTCTTGGCTTGTAGGGAACACTATCTGCCAACCTCGACAGCATGGAGATGAAGACCTTTAGTGATGCGTCCTATTGTGCTGCTTCCATGCTCACGGACGTGACGCGCCTTTCTAGTGGCTTCTAACACATGTGTAGTTGACGTTCCTGATGATGCGGGCGGAATCGATGAGCACGAATGGTGATGCAACGAATACAGCGCCTGGATTCGAAGAAAGTTCGCATTCCTGAGAATGGTGCATGACTGCGGGCAGGTAGCCTCGTACGGGTCCGGTGTTTTTGTTGTGGCCAGGCATGGTAGGAGGCAAGCAAAACCTGGATAACATGAAAACGACGATAGTTAAGTATGCGTTCTATCGTACTTCTTTCGTGCCCAGTCAGAAGGACAGGATTGAAACAAGCAGCTATAATTTCTACAGTTTTAGTTGGCAAGTAAAATGTAGTTGAGACGGTGAGCATGCTGATGAAGGAAATTATACCAGCGGAATGACAAAGGTTAAACAGGCAAAGCTATATACGTGTCATGGGCGACGACCTGTTGAAGTTAAGGCAGAACTTCACTAACGCCTTTAATTCTTTCGTACGAATAGTCGTAATGTGCAATGACCAGGAGAGAGTGGTTGGGCATGAATTGAACACCTATGTTTTTTAAGGTAAGGGGCGGTGTACAACCGTTCGTTAATGAATAATTACAGTTAGATATGGTTTCCTTGCTCCTGAAATCCATAACCTCGCACTTCGTAACGTTAAGAGCCGTTTGCCAGTCTTGGCACAGGTAAAAATTTCTGTAATTATCTTCCTAAAAAGCTAGATCATCATCGGTATTTTTATTTTATAAAAATATATTTTTATTTTATAAAAAGCTAATCATCATCGGTATTTTAGTAGTGGCATAGATAACGTATTCATCTGCAATAAGCTTCAATGTAAAATTTATATAAAAGGTGTAAAGGGAATAAATATAAAAAAATCGTACATGCAAGTACGCCACCTAGCTGGACACCGTAAGGTACTCTTAATATTGAAAGCAAAATTTTAGAAGTTAGGTAAAAACCGCCACATTTAGCGACCTTGAAAACCTAATTAAATTGCTCCAATGAACTCATGCCATTCAATCCCGTAAACTGGCTAGCCTTGAAGATCGGAAACGATGTTTCAACGTTATTGTTTACGGCATTAAAGAGGACAAGGATAAATTCGAATCAGATCTTAAACGATAAGTTCTTGTTGCAAAATTCGATCGAAAATTAGGTTTAAAGTGTAAATGAGCTGGTCAAATTCTGAGGCTCGGTAAAGGCTCCAGTCATAGGCCTATAATTGTAGCTCTTCAAGACTTTAATGAAAAAACAGTAATCTTTAGAATCGTTAAAAAGTTAAAAGGTGCAGGTATATCCATGGAAAACGATTATTCGCGAGAGACGCTGCGAAAACGTAAACTATTTCGGATAAGCACGAAGTCCGAAATATCGGATCAAGTGCGAATTCACGACCAAGCTCAAATCGATAACGTAGCGTATTTTTGGGATGATAACAATAATGAATACAAAATCTTTCTCACGCACGGCCTGCCGAAATCCCCGCATGACTTCCACTAGGCACATTCATAAGGTTCATTAACCTAAATGCTCGCCGCATTGTTAATAAGGTAGAACAGCTCGAATCCACGCTCTTAGCTTATGACCCGCACATCGTTGTTATTGCCGAAACATGGCTCGACAGAGCAATTCATGACGATGATGTAATTCCACCTTCGTGTCAACTATTCCGACTATTCCGTTGTGACCGTCCACACGAGGGCTGGTGGCGTCGCCGTTGTGGTCAAGTCCGATGTGCTGGCGTCGCTTGTGTGCCAGGTCTCTGACACGGAAAGTTTGTACTTTAATATATCGATTCAGGGAAATGTTTTCTTATTGTACGTTGTTTATAGACTGCCAAACTCACCACCCGACATTTGTTGAAGCTACAGGTTCACATGGCCCAGTTTCACAGCCAGAACGTCATCATTTCGGGCGACTTTAACCTTTCTGATATTGATTAGAAGCACTTGCAATCTGGTTCTGAGCCGTCTAGGAACGGGAATACCATCTTTGATGTAGTGCTTCATCATGACCTTGTTCGAATTCTCCGATGTGCAACACGTGCATCAGGTTCATTACGTTCTATACTTCATCTGGCTTTTGTTTCTCATTCGCATGCTGAGCGCAATGTTTCTATCAATGAGGGTATATTTAACCACAAAATGGTTGTCATTTCTTTTCCCTTATGAGCGAAACCTTCCGATAGGCCTGTATTGAAAAAGTTTAAAGATTATGCGCACGCTATTTATCTCAGCATTCAAGAGTTTCTTGAAACTCAATTTGATAATTTTTGCTGTGTCGATGTGGGAAATTTTGTGAGATAAGTTCGAAGAGCTATGCTTTGTTTGTCTTGATAATTTTATCTCGAATCGTACTAGAAGTAGAGGTAGATTCTCACCATGGATGACTAGAATTACTATACATCTCAATCGGAAAGCGAAACCGTTTAGAAAGAAGGGTTCTGCTACCAATGAACTGAAAGCAGCTCAAATTGCTTTTACACAAACCATGCTTCGTACCAAGCTGTTTTATTTCAACACCACTCTACCTAATTTTATTAAAGACGACCCTCAGAAGTTTCGGAAATTCTTGAGAAAACGGAATAAACCTTTCACCCAAATAGTTCACGACGCGTGCTCTTAATGATCTATCCGAGATTGCTGATCAGTTTAATTCTCATTTTCATATCGCTTTCTCTCCTTCAGCTCTCCCTCCTTAAGTAATCCCCCCTAACTCCTATGTCGCTCTTGTCATTTCACATGAAGGAGTAGTTAAATGCTTCTCAGATTGAAAGTCAAATCTTCACCACCCTAACGGAATACCCAATGCTTTCCTGCGACGACGTGCCGAGGCTCTTGCACAGTTTCTTCCAGTCATCGTCCCGGTATCACTGCGATCTGCTACACTGCCAGGCGACTGGAAAACTGCGTGAATTTTACCCTCTTTAAAGAAAGGCGACTCTCTTTATGTCATAAACCATCGACAAATTCCTATTTTATACTCGACTTGCAAAATGCTAGAACATAGAGTGGGTAGCTTCATCTCTCACTTTTTAAACGCCCATAACATACTGTCATCATTTCAGCGCGGGTTTAGAGAGGGATTTTTCATTGTAACTCAGTTATCTACTGTTGTTCATTGTCTCAGCCCCGTACTTGACAAAACTGGCCAGGTGGATTTTTTTTTTCAGATTTTAGTGAAGTCTTCGACCGTGCGCCTCATGATAAACGTATTAAAAAATTACGAGCGTTATAGTTTCCTGACTTCATTATCACCTGGAATAATTCTTATCTTTCCCACCGCTATCAGTATGTGACAGGTTAGAATCAGCGTTCTTGTAGCCAGGCATAGTTGAAGTTAATTACTTAGTTTAAGTTAATAATGGGTCCTAGCAAATTCAGTTTCTTGCAGACGACTCCGTTCTTTTGTTTAAATTAATTCAGTAAACGACCAGCTAGCGCTAAACACTGCCCTGAATTCTTTAGATGACTGGGCAAATAAATGGGGCATGAAATTGATTTCGCAGGCAGGCATTGCGAAATCAGGGGTAGACGAGCCGTACGTGAAAGTGCTGGAAGATATATATAGTGGCTGCACAGCAACCATAGTTCTGCATAAGGAAAGTAACAAAATTCCCATAAAGAAAGGTGTTAGGCAAGGAGACACAATCTCCTCAGTACTATTCACAGCTTGTTTAGAGGAAGTATTGAGATAATTGGAATGGGAGCAGTTAGGGATAAGGGTAGATGGAGAATACCTCAGTTCTGCGATTTGCTGATGACATTGCCTTGCTAAGCAACTCGGGGGATGAACTGCAAATAATGATTGATGACCTAGACAGGAAAAGTAGAAAGGTAGGCTTGAAAATCAATATGCAGAAGACTAAGGTAATGTTCAACAGCCTCGGGAAGGAACAGAAGTTTACATTAGGTAGCGAAATACTGGAAGTAGTCGGCGGATATGTCTACTTAGGACAGGTAGTAACCGCAGATCCGGACCACACAAAGGAAATAACAAGAAGAATACGATTGGGATGGAGCGCATTTGGCAAGCACTCGCAGATTATGACTAGCAGCTTACCGGTATCGCTCAAGAGGAAAGTATACAACAGTTGCATCTTACCTGTACTCACCTATGGGGCTGAAACGTGGAGGCTAACCAAGAGAGTTCTACTTAAGTTGAGGACAACCCAGAGGGATATGGAACGAAAAATGGTAGGGGTAACATTAAGAGATAGAAAGCGTGCAGAGTGGGTCAGAGAAATAACTCAAGTTACCGACATTCTAGTGGAAATTAAGAAGAAGAAATGGACATGGGCAGGGCATGTAGTGCAAAGAGAGGATAACCGATGGTGGCTGAGGGTAACAAACTGGATTCCAAGGGAAGGAAAGCGTAGCAGGGGGCGGCAGAAAGTTAGGTGGGCGGATGAGATTCAGAAATTCGCAGGGGTCAAATGGATGCAGCTAGCACTGAACCGGGTTAAGTAGAGAAATGTGGGAGAGGACTTCGCCCTGCAGTTGGTATATTCGGACTGATGATGATGATGATGAAACTCAACAACAAAAAATTCGCAATCTTTATGTCTCTAAGAAAACATGGCAACTTCAATTTAATTATGCAATCGGGGACAAGCATCTCACTCAATTGAATGAATTTATATACTTAGTAGTGATCCTAACGAATTACCTTAACTGGAACACACATATTTTCAATATACCTCCTCAGCCTTCCGTAAATTCTGTAAACTCCGTAAACTCCGCCACAAGCTTAAAGATGCGACACCCCAGGTTAAACCTCTAGCATACACCTCTCTAGTTCATCCGAAACTAGAAGATGTCTTCATCACATGGGACCCTTTCACTAAAAGCAATATTAACACTTTAGAAAGAATTCAGCGTCGTGCAGCAAGATTTATTCACTCAGTATTTCAGCGTCGTGCAGCAAGATTTATTCACTCAGTATAAGGCCTTACGAATTCTATATCATCACTAATGGCATCGCAAAATATTTCTACACTCCAGAAAAGACGAAGGGTTTAAGTCTAAAGTGTTTATATACCTTCTACGCAACCGTAAATTTTCTCTTTACCCTAACCTTTATTTAACTCCTCTTAGAACGCGCCAGACTAGGCACACTCATTCGCTTCCATTAACGCCTTACTTCGCCAGAACCAATTCATTCCTGCACTATTTTTTCCCTCGAACTATTTCCGATTATAATAAGCTATTGATGACTGTATTCACTCCTTGAGCATGAACAAAGCGCACAACTTGAAAAAAGCATAGCTGCTATGTCATTGCTCGTATTTATTGCCATGCTTGTTTTTTTTTTCGCTATTCCTTCGTGTTTCTGCTATTCCTTCTCTCGCTAAACCATCGTATAAGTTCTGATTGGTGTTTATTCTATTCTTAAACAACGGGCACTTGCGTCAGTGTGCAACGTTTCTTCATGTTGTTTATGTTCGCCCCTCCTGCTTCAGCCTAGGCACGCAGTATGCTGTAAATAAATAAATAGATAAAATTTCTGAGTAACGGGTAAGGAAAGGCCATTAACAACTCTAAATTGGCGACGCGGCGTTAGAAAGGTGTACAGCTGAGATAGCGAAATTTCTTCATTAGGATTTGTCAAAGGCCCTCTAAAAATAAAGGAAAGCAATCTGTTTGCAGTTTAACATTGATGTTAAATTTACTATCAATGAATATATTTGCATATTAAAGTCAAATACATTGCAGCGAAGTGTGCGGTGTGGGTCTCGCATTCGTCTGCCAAACGTACGTTAACACGGCCTCCTGTAAGCTCTGCGATGTGGCCACGTTTTGGTGGTCTAATTTAGTTTTGAGCCCACAACGGCGACCTTGGTAGCCAATGCGTTGGTTCGAGAAGTTTAATCCCAGAATTGGGCTGTAATCGTGAAGCGGTAGTTGTACTCGTTTAATGAAACTTAGTGACTGCGTACAATACTCCGCGCGAAAGGAAACAATGAATTGAAGAAGCATATTGCTGAATTTATTAAATTTGTACTGCAATCTTTGTGCAGTTTTGATATAATTCTTTGTCGAACAGCTACGACTGTTTGAGTGTACGGGGCAAGGCTGAACGTAGCTATATTAATTGCTGATTTCCATTTGATATGCACTGATCATTAATCTTTTGCAAGCACTTCCTTCTGCGCTTAACCATGGTGTTATTCACTTAGGGGATAAATTAATCATGCGGCAATATGTGCGCAATACTCCATCGGATTATTAGCTTTTTGTGTTTAGGTTTTAGCGTCTTAAAGCAGCTCAGCCTATAAGAGATGCCTTAGTGGGGAACGCCGGAAATTTCGGCCCCCTGCGATTCTTTAACGTTAAAAAGCATCGCGGAGCAAATGGGCATCTTGAATTTCTCCTCCATGGAAAGCAGGGCAGTCCGACCGTAGGTCGATCCCGCGTCCTCGGGATCAGCAGTCGGCCGCCCTAATCACTGAGGTACTTTGGCGGTATATTCAGCTTTTTGTTTACTGTGTCTCAAATTTTCAGGACTGAGCTACAATTGTACTTTCTGTCAAGTTTTGAAAGTACGTATGCTCTCCTGATAGGTTCAAAGGTGCCATGATGCATATGTGCTGGCGGCTCGGTGTTGAAATCAAACGGCCTCCAGGAAGGTTCAGCGCCTTGAATTTTCTGGAAGCCTAGGCGCCATACCAAGTTTCTTCTATTCCTGCCTCGCTTTCATGCTTCATTTTGCGCACAGGCTGACATGAGCTGAGACTGACTCAACTTCACAAGTTTTGGTGAGCACTGTTAGCAGCCAAAACTTTTCTGCATAGTTGCAGGCTATTTATAATGTTTGTTTCCAAAGCCCGATTCTATCTGCGACCTTTAGGGCTTCTAAGGCTGGTCACAAGAGCTCCAGCCCGGGCTGGTTTTCTTCGAATCCGACACCTCACCTTTCGCTGGATGGGTACTCGACATGTTTGAAGTTGCGCGATGGACATTTTGCACGATACTTTTCAGGGCAGTGGTGCATGGAATCTCCCCTCTGAAGTGTCCTTATCAGAGCTGTGCCGCAGGCCACAGCTTGATGAGGGATTATTCAGAGCTTTTCGCACACATTAAATTGCATTTGTGCTCACGAGATGCCTTTGTACGGCTCTAAATAAAAGGTTTGGGACTGAATAGTCCACTGGTCTATCCGACACCTGCAGCAGTACAAGAATCACAGACTTCGCTACCATTTTATGTAGCTGGGTCCATCCCGAGTTCAGCCGAGTCCCCGCTCATATAAGTATCTGGAAAAGAGCGTCCTTCATCTGCCTTCTCTCACAATCTTTGGACCGCCGTGCAAGCCTATGAAATTCGGTGCCTGGACAGGCGCCCGTGTGTCTTCACTGAGAGTTCGCCGAACACATTGAACACTGCTCTGTCAAGTGTATTCGACCTAAATGATTTCTCCTTGAATTCATTACTCCGAACCACCCAACCAGCGATGATGCAATGTTAAAGTTTAATTAGTGAAGATGGGTGTGGCGTTTAGAAGAATTTCTGTGCCCCTTCCTCGTGTTCCTTGTACTGAGGCGGTGGCATGGGGCCACATTATTATTGCCGTGCTAGCGTTGAAAATATTAAGTGATTGTACGTTCGCTTCAATTAATTTGCTTTCCAAGGCTTGAGTACAAACTTGTCGCCAAAGTAAAACCTTTTGTAATAGCGACATTTTTTCACATCACTTACTTTTTTGTCGTGATGATAAAATAATCACTTTGTACGTGCGATTGATTTTTGTAAACGACTATGTAGAGAGCGACAAATACTGATGTATTCTGTGTAGGTAGCCCTACTGATATTAAAAGGTATATCTATTATCTAATGTTCTCGAATGGGGTATATTACCATAAGGAGCTGGGCTGCGGAGTGAAACAGGTAAAATTTCAGTAGCGCTATCAGTAATTTTTATTTTGGCCCATAAATGGGCTATAATATATATTTGCTATACCTACAAATAAATTGATCTTTGTTGTACCAGGCGACCAAACGAAAATTTATTTCAGTAGGACAAATTGTTAACCGTACGAATTAGGAATTGTTGATAATTATTACAACTCACCATTCTACAGCAGCCGCAACGCATACAATTTTATTTGTGTATGGCTGAAAAGTACTTTTTTGAACCGGAGTAGAATAGTGCTATTGCTGTTCTTTGCTACCTAATCGAATATGAATCGACAAGTAAAGAAAGTAGATCAAATACGATGGAATATGTGTTCGATAATTCGCTTATTAAATAAAACTTGCGCAGTCTGAATATTCAAGCTGGAAAGTGAAATGATAGCTGCAGTTAAGGCTATACCCCTGTTCAGAGGGAACCGTGGCTTTCACTGTAAGAATAGGGCACAGCAGTTGATTACGTAAAATCCGTAAACGTCGCATTAGAGCGGCATTTTAGCGCTCATAAAAATTCGCTTTCACTATATTGATCATGTCCAGGAACCGACGCAAACAAATCTCAGTTAGAGATATTTGTATTTGAGGCATTGCCGCCTATTGATTTGGTTTGGGTTATGGGGTTTAACGTCCCAAAGCGACTCAGGCTATGAGAGACGCCGTAGTGGAGGACCCCGGAAATTTTGACCGCTTGGTGTTTTTAGCGGGCATTGACATCGCACAGCACATGGGCGCCTTTCTTTTCGCCCGCACGCAAAAACAATCGCCCAGGCCAGCATTCGATCCCACATCCTTGGGAACAGCAGGCGAGCACCGTAACCACTGCGCCACGCCAGCGGGATTGACGCTTATATGATTCCTGAAAGTAGGATGTGGGAAACTTTGCTAAACGTAACCGAGTTGCCCATTCTTAATGTTATTATTGGTCAGTATTTTTACTACCGCAAAATCAACAGAGCACGATGCAATGTTTAATCCTCATTACTGCGTAGACCGGGGCGCCATCATGATCAGGACTGCCGGAGTGAAAGTTGTTATTTAAGACAGTGCACTAAAATTCCATGAAAGTGTCTTATTTAAAATTTGTGTCATTTATTATAAATAGCATTCTAAATCTCGAGAACCCATTCGATATACTACACATTTTACGACGGGCTATTTGATGCGTACTGTAAATGAAAAGCAAGATATTTGAGTGCTTTGCTGAAAAGTTGTAATATTCATGCAGTGCTAGAATGTACGAACTAATAAACATACCTAATTGCATTAGGCGCACGTAACATTGAGAAGGAAAAGAAAACCTCGCATACCAGGTGATACACACGACGTGCTTGACATCGGTTGACTCCATGAACAAGCAGTCTATAAGGAGAAAAGGGAAAAACACTCAAATTACCAATAAAGCATGCTATGTACGTTTACTGAAAAGATGCATAGATTTAGCACCCCTAAATAATGTAAATCTGTATGCAGTGATTTCCCACTTTCGTAACGCAAATCGCAGTCACAGTTTTTCATTCGCATCGGGTGACCGGGACGCCGAACTCCGCAACTATCCGCACCAAACCGGAAATAGGGCCACGATAATAATCAAACTCTGGTGTAAAAGGTCGAACCACTCGAACACGTGCCGATGCTTTGCTCGAAAAGTGATAACGCCGGGGCCTCCTCACGATCCTGCGAAGGGCACTCAACAGAGAGGAGAGTGTTGTTTACAACGAGAAAAGTATCTAGACTGGCTCGACGTCAATACAAGCATGTGTTTGTGTGTTTAGGCGATGACATATATCTATCGCCGTACGCGGAAAATTTACTGCTTTGAGTAAAATGGCGAAACCTCGTGCTTTATTCACTTATAGATTAAGCTTGCGAAGAGGGTACACAAGTGCAAAATACTTATTTACACTGCAGTTGGCAAGGTGTTGACTGGGCAAGGCAGCCAATGAGATACGTTTTTGTCTGTGTGTTGCTTATGAAACTGCATAGAGAACGAAAAGACACTGAAAGCTGCTGGCTATATCCAGGTCCAACCAGACGTTGCAGGTTTGATTGATCACTAATTTCTCACAGGCTTTTGATACTGCAGCACGCGTCCATCACATTTGTTCAGCACACATGATCTGGACTTGCACCACGAGTATGTGAAAGCAAAACCTGGTCGTCGCGAGGTTCGCATCGTTACTACTGTGTCGCGATGTCAGTGAAAGCGAAATAATCCCAAGTGGTCACACGTGACGTTCGGCGCCTGGCTTGCCGCTGTGGTTCAGTGATTACGGTTCTCAACTGCTGATCCGTAAGAGCCTGGTGTGACTTCTGCCACGGCGGCCGGTGTTTAAATGTAGACAAAAAGGAAGGTATGCGTCTAGCGTCTTTTAAAGACTAAGACGCTTTGGGGCGTTAAAGACTGTGCACCGTACCAAATCTGTTACTACCACTGCGCTGTTTTCCGTTTTTATCGTCTGTCTACTTCTCACACCATCCGTACTTAAGGGCACCTTTCGGACCTCCCAAAAGGTCAAATAAAAACCGAACGTTGAGAGCCCAGCTGTTATGCCGCGCCGCCGTCATTGCCGTGGCCGGTGTATCCGAGCTTGGTGCTAAGAGCACATTAGCCAAGCGATAGACAGCCACGAGCCAAAAGAAGAACTCGGGCCCTGTGCAGCTCGCTCAATGCACACCCGATACGGCCCGCCGGTCAGAGTGCGAGCCTCGCTGAGACCGACATCCAGAAACGCCCTAGGCTCTCTCCTCTTTCTCTCACTCTGGCGTTTCGCTACCGCGCTCTTCCATCGCGTTCTCTTTGGCTTTGTGAACCTGCGCGGAAATTTCTCATAAGGAAATGTTGCAAGAACTGTCAGATTTTTTAATGCTTCACCAATTCATTCACACTATAAACTCGTCTAAGGGCGCCTCCCTTCATTTAGCAAGAAATAATGTTTCAAATCAGGCAATGTCGTGTCAGAAGCGATTGTATTGAAGACAATGAAACATCCAGATAGCCTTTGGACCTAAAATTACAAGTTACTCAAGCACCGCAACAGCATTGGTTATGTGCTGGCTGCTCGGCATGCGACAAAATGGCAGACCCGTCTGACCTATCTTGGCATTCGACCTATGGGCGACCAGAGCCAGTTTTTAACCGGTCTGGTCTAAGAACTGAGGTAAGGCATATATTTAGCCATTGAAAAATCCGGTATATCTACGATGCTGGTGTTCAGTCTCAAATTAATAATTATTTATACCTGTATTCCTACTCGCAGGCTTTTTTGTGTACACAACCCTATTTGCCGGTTATCCTAATATTTACCATCAAATGTTGCTCCCTGGCTCCTAAATTCCTTTGTTCAACAACATTAAATT
>JAJIZL010034790.1:90065-100661 GCA_023969395.1 Amblyomma maculatum | reverse complement strand
GCAGAAACCGCCGCACTTCCATCTGCCACAGCGTCAGAAGTGGCTTCATTCATTTTGCAGCGATTTGTTCTTCGCCACGGCGCACCTCTAGAGCTGCTCAGCGACACAGGACGCGTTTTCTTGAGACGTCAGAGAAAGCAACTGGACCAATCGTTTCTTCGCATCCTCTCCGGGTTAATTCTTAAGGCCATCATCTCATAATGACCCCTTGTATTTAACAGCTGTAGATGTCGCACTTGTGATAGAAATGGTATCTGAACAACTGATAAGAAAAACAATATTGTTTTCATCATTAGAACTTCTCTTAACACCTTTTCACAATCCCAACCGTCCGATATTATCAAGTTTTCGTTTGTTCTTTTTCACACTACTCTGCAGTTGTCTGGTTTCACTTTGGTAAGGTAATGGTATCATTTTTTGTGCTTGAGGGTCACCGTCGCTGACAAAAAGAGTATCTCTTCCGTAAGCGGTCTTCTCCCTCTCTTTTTTTCATTGTACCGCTTATCCTGCTGTCATATTTTTCATTACTTGCTCTTATTATTATTAGAGCTCGATGAAGTCGTGAGCTCTGCTGTGTAGGGCCACCCAAGATAGACAGGTCACGGCAGAGAGTTCTGACAAAATGTGATTCACTGGAGAAGGTAATGGCAACCCACTCCAGTATTTCCTGCCAAGAAAGCCTTATGGCCAGTCACAATATCATTACCGATATGGCGCCGGAAGATGAGCCCCCCAGGTTGGAAGGCGTCCCACATGTTACTGGGGATGAACAAAGGGCGATTCCTAGTAGCTCCAGGACGAATGAAGCGGCTGGGCTAAAGCCAAAAGGACGCTCAGTTGTGGATGTGTCGGGAAGCGACCGGAAAGTCCGATGTTGCAAGGACATATATCACATAGCAACATGGAATGTAAGATCTGACGTTGGGAAAGGTTGAGGGTCGCCGGAGAAGGGGTAGGCAGCGAACGCGATGGTTAGATGGCATTCTCGAGGCATTGCAGATGAAGCTATGTGATGTTAAGAAGATAGTGAGAGACCGGAAAGCGTGTCGTGACATGGTCCATAGGGTCACGAAGAGTCGGACATGACTGAACGCCTGAACTGAACTGATTATTGTTTTCGCACCCAAACTATTTGCTAATTCGATGCAATAACATTTTCTGGCTGCATTACCTCCCCTTTCCTGCCTCTTTTTCACATCCTCTCGTCAGGTAATGGTCTGCTTAACCAGAGCCTCATGCACAGATAAATTCTGCTGACAAGAAGCAAAATATTTGACATCGCGGTCCTTTTGAATATTAGGGTTCTGAAAAATGTGAAAGTTCTTCTTTGGTTTCAGGTACGGTACACTATAAACGGACACATAAAGTTTGATGCTCCATGAGCTTGCCTAATATTTATTTTTCTGCGTGGTCTGCGAATGAGCTGGGTTATGAAACCTGGTAACTGAAATTTGACCTCGTTTTCTTTTTCTTACTTTCTTCGGGCATACTCTGCAACAGCGGTCCTCACCAAAACAGGCTGTGTGCTCTAGCTTCATTCAGTGTAAGAGAAAATATCGTCTTTCTGCTTTCGGATAGAACGCTATATTGGGGCTTGCAAGGCTATCAGCGCCCGTGTTATCATTGGTCGAATGAGCCCTGTCGGAGTGTCGGCATTCTTAAGGAGGAAAGCAGGCTGATAATATATAAGAGGAAGCTAATAATACCGACTCGACGTAGCGCTCAGCCTGCGGTCCTTACTAGAGAAAAAGAAAAATATCCTATATTTCAAGATGCCCAAAGCCTAAGTCACACTTCGAGCTTAAAACCTTGAATACAAAAACAAAAACAATTTTTTTCTCATTGCATTTTGGGCTCTGATTGACGGAGCAAGATCTGTCGTTCTGTTTTGCTGGGTGAAAGATTATACATTCATTTAAATATACAACAAGCAGAAGAGAGACATTAGCGCAAGTGATACGAAATTTTCCACACATTAGATGACTTCTGTCCCTCGTGTTTAACACTCCGATCTTGATCTGCGTCTTAGAGAATTAATTAGAGACTAACTGATTAGGCTAAACCCTATGTGCAGCCAATCGGCTACAAGCAAATCTATGCAGCCTATTCACAAACTTGCGAGTTGAAGAGAAATTAACCCTGGTGAAGACTTCGAGCCCGTGACCCCCACCTGCAGGAAAAAGCCCTAAACTCTGGACCGTGAAGCTTACACTTCCACGAGATGAGTGGTTATTGGTCAATAAGCTGCTGCTGCTGCTTGCTTTATGCGAAGCCACTTCAGATTTGTCATTATGTTTTGCACATCCCGGCTCCACGACGCCGGAGAGAACACAAGTTCCTCAATTTTAGCATGACTGTCTACAATATTTCCTTCTACGATAGACGTGATCATCTCTCTTTTAGAGCACAGCTCTTCGGCTCCCGATCCAGGGTTTCGCGTCGTCGTCGTCGTCGTCGCCGGCGGCGGCGGCGGCGGCAGCAGCGGCGTTGGCCTCGAAACCAGCTCCGGCCCTTTTTCATTCCCCTAGTTCGAGCCGGCGCTTCGGCTACTGGAGCCCCACAGGAAGAGGGGAGGGGGTACACTCAGTGGCGAACGATGGGGGCAGGAGCGTGCGCGAAAGGAAGTGTGCATGTGTGGCGGGGAGGGGGAGTCGCCGGAGGCAGCGCTAGCAGCGACTGACTGATGCCGCTGCCGCCGCTAGCGAGTCAAGACAACGTGACTGCATAGAATACGTCGCCGCCACGAAGAAAGAGGAGGAGAGGGTTCCCCCTCTTCATGCGTGGCGGCGAGGGTGCTCTCCGGTTGCCGAAACGCCGGCTCGCTGTCAGCGGGTCACGGTGCGTGCATCACGTTCTCACTCGCTTCACTCCGCTGCTATCTGTTCGACGCGCAACGTTCCTATGGGCCCACGCGCTGCTTCCCGCAACCTTCCGATAACTCAATTGCTCTCTTCTTTTCTCTGACCACAAAGCTTCTTTCATGACCGCCAACAACTGTTAGTGGAGTGCGTCTTGATGGAATACGTGTGAAAAATTTAAAAAAGTCTGTAATTATACATGCGTATCTTGCTCAAAATCTTTGCCTCAATCTATCAAAAAGGTGAGACAGCTGATAAGCTGCGCTCAAATTTCGCGTTAGGAAGTAACGTAATCGTGGGCAATGTTCCTCTTGTAAAATTCCGAAGATCTTAACATCATTTCCTCTCCAGATAACGTTGTCACCAGTCATTCCCTTGATAGAAATGCTGCCCCCATTCAACCATATTAGCTCGATGGCGCTAAAGGCCTCTTTTGCAGAAAATCAGTGTCGGCGTTTTCTGCGTTCGTGTTGCGAGCAAAGAACATGAGAATGCCGCTGCACCAGGTAGGCGGCAACATCAACATCATCACTATCAGCCGGTCTCAAGTCACTGCAGGGCGAAGGCCTCTACCATCTTCCTCCCATTATCCCAGTCCTGTACTAGGTACATCCACTTGACCTCTACGGACTTCTTAACCCCCTCTACCCACATGACTTTCGGCCTCAAGTTGCGCCGCAATTGCCTTGGAATTCGATTTCTTACCCTAAGCAAATGGTAATATAGGTGGACACTAACCGCTTGGTGATTTGTCTATCGTCACGAAGCCATGTGACAGGAGCTGCCAACACAGGTAGATCCTGTACGACGGAATGATGAAATAAAAGTTGATCTCGGGATCCTTATACCTCCAGTCAGAAAGCAAAACCAAACCTTAAAACACTCTGGAACCGTTGTACTGTCTGTCTAAAGCGGGTCCCTATATCTAGTAGGTATAAGTGTTACTGCAAGTAATGTGGTCGCATACGCCTGTATGATGAAAAGCCTTTCTGAGAAAATGCAGGTAAAACTTCATTTAGCAAAGAGCGTGCATGCGAAGGAAGGGGAGGAAGCCGTGAACGCTGTCGTGTTATACCATTAACGGCAAAGCTGTTCGCTCCCGTCCCCACCAACACACACACGAACGTTTCCTACCCGGCGGCAATGCATAGGCAATACAGGGTTCTGGGAGAAAATCCCGCAATACAACGCAATCCATGAAACGGTTGTTTTGATTGAAAGTTTACTGAAAGCACCAGTTTATGGAGACTTCTCACCGGAAAACCGATGAGCATATCTGTGGGGATCAAAATGCCCAATGAGCTTCTTAACAACGTTTTAATATGGCCCGTAAAAACAGCTTATTCATCATAATAACGAGGTACCGCTGAATTGAATGTTAAGAGTCTTGGTAAAAACTTTATTCACTGACTTGAACTGGTACGAAACAAGTCCGCTCGTTTTATTCTTTATAATTAGGATCGAACTGCCAGCACATCTGAAATGAAATGAAGCCTTAATCTGCTACCTTCAGCATCTCACCGTAAAATTCTTAAACTTTAATTTTTTTTCAGAAGATATTGTTACCTGGTGGCGCGGGGCGGAGCGCTCGCGCCAGGCCCGCTGGCCATTAAAGCATATTTCATCGTCATGTCATCACGTCGTTCTGTTTCTGTTGTGTCGCCGTGTTGCGTCGCTTGTCATGCCACCACGTAACAATATTCCACCATGAGTTTGTTATGAGCTGGTCTCCCAGCCACCTTTCATATCATCAAGGGTAGACTTCACTAATAAAGTTGGTATTCCATGATGCAAAACTAGCGCTTTATTTCAGTCGTTCCCGCTTCAAGTGCTACTGTTGTTGATACCCGAAGTCTTATAACCGCTTTAGATAACATCGTAGAGGTAGGAACATTCATTTTTGCACTGACATTTGCTAAGCTAAAATTATTTCACTGTATGCCTTGGTTCGTGTAATCTTAATAATCAATTGATGAGTTAATTAGCTAATACCGTCTGACTAGAAGCCATTTTTGTAGCACCAATTACTTTGCTGCATTTTACGTTTCTGTATCTCCTTGTATCCACTCCCCTCTCTAATGCCTCCGACCCGGAAGGTATATGAATTAAAGAAACATTCTTTCGCAGTACGTGATTTTTTCCTAAAGAAATAAATCCCGAATGTCTCCTAAAGTCTTTAAACACTCCTCTAACTTTTTGCTAGAATGTGATAATCCTGTGAGCACTGTGTGGCGCTTCATTCTTCATACGGGTGAACGTACTGCTTCATCTTCATTCTGCTCTCTCTTGTAGATACCCATCGTCATCGCGGAGTGTGCTTCGCTGCAGTGTGCCACCAGTCTCCAATAAAACCTGATCCGCCAATCCCGACCATCGCCTTACCTTACACATGGTGAAGGTGCGACTTGATTTCCTCGCTGCTTCGTCACCTGCATCTACCCGGAGCTCCGTTTTGGCCGCCGTTTGATCCCGACCACCATCGTCATGACCCAAGACGACCCATTCCGCTGTTCTGGAAAATAAATAAAAATAAGGAAATAACAAAGGTTTTAAGGAAAATAAACAATGAACTGAGAAATGTGTGGGAAAAAATATTTCAGCGGAAGCTTAGCCTCTACGTTAATAACAAATATGCAAAAGTCGTGTAAGGTATTCTCAAATAAAACACATAACCGTTAGCGTATAGTGATATAAGGTATTGTGCACGAATTACAATGAAACAAAACCTGTTTCCTACCATAACGTGCGTGTTTTTTGGGGTTTAATTGGCAGCGCGTCTACTGTTCGCAAATCGAAGTCCTTGGTTCGAATCCTCCCTAATTTAAGGTACTTTGTATGCTGTTCAAGTCAAAATATATAAATTAGTTGAAATACGCGGAATCATTTATTGGCAGGACCAAATATTTCTTAAGCACTTTCCCTCCATGCGTGATATCGCGTTTCACGTGAGCGTTCTGGAGTATGTGAAGTTCCGACTCGAGGTCATGCGTTAGTTACGTCATCATCCTGTCGAAAAATGACAATTTTCTTGCAGGATACATACACAGCAAAGCAACAACGCCGAAAGTAACGCTGAAACTGCAGTTTTCAATTTATCACGGAAAATTTTTTAATTGCAATGCTCAAAATAGGTTCGTAAAACTTCGCGAGAGAATGCACACCTATTTTTTGCAATTTCGAATGTTATACCGCGTTCCTGTACGAAGTTCCATCTGGTATGTTGCTTCGTTTGTAGAATTTAACGCTCCAAATCAACTAAGGCTATTGCAAATGTCCCAAGTGCAAATGGCTCCGGATATTTAGGCCACCTGAGGAACTTTAACGTGCATTAAGAATCCTTTTGTTACGAGAGAGTTCTTGCCACTCCTATGACATTGTTTATATGAAAACCATTGTCTATTACGGCGTTTACGAAGTGTAATTATAGAAATTGTAAGCGTCGGTGTAGGTACGCCCAACGTGGTGGATACTGTAAAGTATCAACTTCCGGTCGCAGTGGTTCCTTTCGTGTACATAGAACAGAGGGGCTTGTCGACATCGAGGCATTCGCGAAGCCTACCTCAGAACTCATGCCTGATCCCTCTAAAGAAGTTTGGGATAAGATAAGGTCTAGCGATGACCGCGACATTCAGTTAAAGACTGTAAAATGGGTCGGCGTCGCCAAAGATCTCCACTGCCTGCTGCACGCTAGCTAACTTTCTTCAACGCTTTCACACTTATTCGCAATAATGGTTTATCAACTTCAGTCTGAGCGCGGTGCTGAGTGAACAGCGCCTATGGATGGAGGCAGTTGAAATGACTGGTGAGTTGAGGTTGCAACGACGACGGCTGTGTATGACAAAAGGGAGATGCACATGCTTGGGAGGGGTCCGCTGTGTCGTTGCAGTAAAAATAACACGCTCGCAAGGACAAAGGTTACTGACGATCACTTATCGCGGTGCATTGGGCGAAAAGGATGCGCCAAAACGACAACTCTAAATTAGCGTCGACAACTGTAACGCTGAAGTGACAAATGAAAACTTGCGTTTTCTTGTTGGCTTGTTTTTTGCTCTCTGTCCCGGAGCGAAGCCTGAAATTTGGCAAGCCAATTGTGGTCGCTTGCCTCGCTGCCGTTTGTATGCTTTGACTGTTTTGTACTTTTTTGTGTTTCTATATGAACCGCGGGAGAGACATATTAGTGCCAGTAAAAGGGGTGTTGTGGGCAGCGGGTAACTAATCATACTGATGCTTGCTGCTATTGATCCCGATCTAAGTTTGGGCTATGCCCCGAGGCATTAAAACTGAGCCTGAGAGTCCAGTCGAATGCTCTGGCTCCAAGTTCTATGCTATGGCTTAGCTCGCCATCATCGTCCAGGCCGAGCTAAGCCAGACCCATATGTTACCCAACCTTGCTGTATACATTGCAGTCTTGCGTAGAAATGTCAGTTAACCTCTTTGCTACCTCCAAGTGTTGTTATTAGTATTTCATCCGTTATCGTCGCACAACTTTATCGCCCCGAAAGACAAAGTCTGGAAACAGTTGTGCCATATTTGGTATCCAGTATTTAAGCAACGCTTCACAAGATGGCAAGAATAACAATTCCTCACTTCTGGTTCTGGTGTATTTTCAGCATGGGACACAAACACCTGCCCGACAATTTATCACAATCTGTGGAGGTTGGTAGGGCTAGAGAAGATACGCGGCCACCACTTCACATCAGGTGTTAAAGGTGTTAAAAGGTGTTAATTAAATGCAGGTGTTAAAGATGTTAGGGCACATCCGTGGCCCAGACGGCCTTTCGCGCCAAGGACACGCTTTGATCGTTGTGGGCATTTACGTATGCTACATGCGTTGACAATATAATAGAAATGTACCCACACGTCTCTTCCCATGCATTAGCTAGAGTATACAGCCCTTCTTATTGGAATAGAGGGATTCAGCCAACCAATGTTTTAGGCAGTTCAACATGGAGAACGAATTCTGCGCTCCTCTCTTTCAATGAAATGCCAGAGCGCCCGTGAAAGTAAAAAAAAAAATAAAATAAGAAAATGAAGCTAATTTCCACGCATTATACACGTCAATGGACGAAAATAAAACAGCCATTCAAAAAACGGAGCATGCTAACTTCTCATTGCTACACCTTCAATATAAGGCGAAATATGCTGCGAGTTGGATTCCCAGCTTTCTTTTCTAACACCACGTATGGGGTTATTATACGGCACCTAACGCTGCAGTCCGATAATCACTAAGGTACCTGGAGGTTTAGTTTCGGCGTCGAGCTGTTAAGCTCTTAGTCGCTTTGAGTCGCGAGTGCTCCCTTTTCCACAAGTGTTTGTGACCGGCACGAGCGGCGTCACCCGCCAAGTGTGCCCACTCTGACTTGTTTACGCCGTGATTGCCAGCCGAATTCCAAAGGCCGATCTTCAGCCTCTGTTGTCCTTCTGCACACCACCTCCAAGTCTCAGGCACAAAAGGAACTACACAGACGATAAGCCACTCGTGACAGCAGGGATTTTTGGCGCCACTTGACTTTTCCCTTTCTATAAATAGTCTTCCCGGTCGCATCCGCTTCCTTCCGTCAGGGGCGCGTCGCAAATACCGCAGCTAGATCCATTGGCACTAGCCCCTCGCACCCAGCCGAGATGCTCAGAAACGCATTCGCAGGTGCTGCACTTGTGGCGCTCTCATGTCTCACCCTTAGCTTTGGGAACGATGAGAATCTAAGGGCAACAACTGCCAGTGGCAACGAAGCATCAAGGCCGTTGACCAACAAGAGGGTGTACATTCCAATCCAGACGATCCGCATGTGCGCTCAGAACAACTCGTCTCCTTTAATTGGGGAGCGTTCTTTGTGCACCTACGACTACCGAGTGGACACGTCCCCTTTCCGTGATCCTGAATCCATACCCACTGTGCTGTGTCGCTGTATGGGAGTGCCATGTTCCCCCGACGGGGAATTTCGCTGTGTCCAAGTTTACCGTCCACTGAACGTGACCTACTCGTTTCCGGACGGCACCGTCAAGCACAAGGGCTACCTGGTTCCCAGTGACTGCAGATGCGCATCAACCGACACGGATGCGTGGAACGTGACGCGCAAAACTGACACGACGTATGAAAACAAGCTGCATGAGCATCGTCGTCAAGAACTTTCCTGGTGGGAGAAGATGGTGGTGAGGACTTAATGCCTGGCGCTCCTGCAGTGTTGGTAATCTGTCAGTAATAAAACTTTGGTTTAACTTCGGTGCACAACTTTTAAGCTTCAATGCTCACTGGCGCATTCTGGGCTAGATTTTAAAACACTTAATTGTATTAAAATAACCATTATTTCCCCAGCATATGCTTACAGCGTCTACAGTTGTTATTCTCCACTTGAGTTTGCTGTTTGTGCCCACATTATGTATATAACATATTGGTGTTACTGACGTCATTTTCCCTTGCTTCTGTTATGACATTGTTTGGCCAACTAGATATCCGCGTTTTCAGATGCAGCGTCAGAGGATATAAAAAGTCGGTGCGGACATTGTACAAACTTTTCTAACCCTTATGCGAAATATTTCTGCCTAACAAACCTCTGTCATGCGTTAATGCGTACATTGAAGCTATTGTACTCTTTTTATCAGTTGTTCATACTTTATACAAAAAGTTTATGCATATAGTTGAGCATGCAGTGTCGTCGCATTTATACCTGTCGTTTGGCTCGTACCGCTAAACAGCTGTGATATCAGTAACGTCTATTTGCCTAAAATATTCTAGGGAATCAAATATTTATCTACAGTGCTTTAACATCAGCGTATATGGTGAATGTCGTGAAAATGTAAAATATGCGCATTGGGGGGGGGGGGGGGGGGGGGTTATGGAATCAGGTGAGATCACACGGCGGAATATTATGAGCAAACACATGCGCGAGGTATCGCGCCGATGTCTCAACGGAAGTATATAAAAGGCTAAATCTTCAGGAAGTACGGCGTTGGCGGTGCCCGTGTCGACAGTGTGAACGAAAAAAAAAAGATCACTAGCCTGCCTGTGGCAGATGATAGTAGACTGGTGTTGTGGATATGCACTGATTGGGCGAAGATTCTTCGACATCGCGTAGTCGCATGACGTGGCCGAGAGATCAAGAGGTGTTACTGAAATTAGGGTGAGTTGGTGTGGTATCATCTCGCTTAGAGCGCACACAGAAGGAACGAAAGGGGGAACCTGGACACAGAGAAGTGCTTGTTTGAGTGCATCCTTAGCCCTTCGTACCCTCCGTGCTTGTTTAGAGCACAACAATTGGCAGGTGGTCTTTTGAGGCCCTTGAATTTCAAATGAGACTCGCTAATTAAAGGTCAGGCGGGCAAGTTCGTTCCGCCTGTGTGTCGGGAGGTACGGCTTTCACATAATATATTGACATGCGACTTATTCAACGCATAACATGCGTGGCATAAACAGCCGTAAATAGGAAAGGAATGATTACCCGAGTTTCCAAGAACATCTGCTTCCAACGACTCCTACCCACCGTCTGAGTTGCGACTGTTTTCTTGTGGACAACGTTTTATGCTTCAACACTTTTAATTATTGCCATAATCATTGAGATTACGTCACCTGCATGATAATATCTCTCCACTCACCTGCGTGTGGTTTCACTGACTGCTTTAATCACTTTAGGCTGCTTCAGTACAAACGCTGTCGTTCGACGCCTGTCTCACCCGGGTGAAACAAGACAACCAAAAAGTAATCACAAGAACGTCGCTCCGGATTGACAGTCACAGCCTTGCG
>JAJIZL010034790.1:0-75065 GCA_023969395.1 Amblyomma maculatum | reverse complement strand
GGTGGTCGACAGCTGTTATAATCCAACGGTTATCCCCATTGGAGAGACGTAGGGGACCATATAAGTCGATGCCGACTACGTCGAATGGTGTGGATGGACAGGGAAGGGACTGTAGGAGGCCAGCGGGGGAAGTAGTCGGCCGCTTGCGACGTTGGCACAGGTGGCAGGAAGCACCGTATTTAGCTACGGTCGTAGACAGGTTACGCCAAAAGAATCGTCTTTTCACGCGGTCGTATGCTTTGTCAAAACCAAAGTCACCTGCAGTAGAGTCATCGCGGAAAGCCGCTAGTATACGTGGGCGAAGCGCACGCGGTACGACTGTGAGCCAGCGAGTTCCATTAGGATGATACACGTAGTGGCGTAGTATGCCATCTTCAAGCTTGAAATTGCGAAGCTGTCGGTGAAGCCTAGCGTTGGGTGAGCTCGAAGCGCCGATAAGGCGGTCGATGATGGGCCGGCAGTAGGCATCAGCTAATTGCTGTGAGCGGAGAGTGTGCTTGTTCTCAGAGCCGTCAAAAGAAACTGCAGTGATATGCGTCGGTGGAAGCGATGGTCAGCTTTGGTCAGAGGTGGAAATGCATTGTGAAAAAAAAAAAACAGTAGGCTGATTCCGAAATCGGGCAGCGAGAAAGAGCGTCGGCGTCTTGGTGTTGGCGACCCGATTTATAAACTACGTCGAAATGGTATTCTTGGAGGCGTAGAATCCAACGGCCATGTCTGCCTGTCAAATTTTTCAGTGAAGATAACCAGCAAAGAGCATGGTGATCGGTGGCAACTGTGAAATGCCGACCATGTAGGTAAGGGCGAAACTTTTGAACAGCCCAGACGACGCCAAGACATTCCTGCACGGTAATGGTGTTTTTCTCAGCTGGAGTCATGGTCCGACTGGCGAAGGCAATCACTTTTTCACGCGAAGTTGCATTGCGCTGCAGAAGGACAGCGCCAAGACCGTGACCACTGGCATCAGTGTGCAGGATGGTAGGTGCGCTGTCGCTGAAGTGGCCAAGAACGGGATCTGACGTGAGGGCGAGTTTAGTTCGTTAAAAGCAGTGTTGCACTGTTTAAACCACCCGAAAGGGCTGCGTGCTTTAAGTAATTCATGAAGTGGCGTAGCAATAGTTGAAATATTGCTTTATAAATCGTCGGAAATAGGACGCCAGGCCGAGGAAACTGCCCAAATCTGTAGTCCGTTGCGGGCGAGGAAAGTTCAAGACCGCGATTACTTTTTTCAGGGCCTGGGCGAATGCCGTCATGGCTAACCAGATGTCCCAATATTTTAATTTCCTTCTCTACAAAGTGGCACTTCTTGTTGTTGAGCTGAAGGCCCGCTGAAGCAAGGCACGTGATGACTTCATTCAGGCGCGTGAGATGGTCGGTAAAAGTTGACGAAAAGATAGCAATGTCATCCAAGTTACATAAAAGGTTCTCCATTTGAGGCCACGAAGTACAGTATTGATCATTCTTTCAAATGTTGCGGTTGCGTTACAAAGACCGAAGGGCATAATATTAAACTCGTAAAGTCCGTCGGGAGTTGCGAAAGCGGTTGTTTCTTTGTCATCCTCGTGCATAGGTATTTGCCAATAACCTGAGCGGAGGTCCAAGGTCGAGAAATATTCGGCGCCTTGGAGAGAGTTAATGGCGTCATCAATACGCAGCATCGGGTAGAAATCTTTGCGGGTAATGTTTTTGAGTGCACGATAATCAACACAAAATCGTACCGATCCGTTCTTTTTTTTATCTAATACGACTGGGGAGGACCATGGGCTTGTTGATTTCTTCAATTACTTTTTGGTCCGAGAGAGAAACCCGATAAGGTCGTCGGCGTACAATTGAGTTACCTTCAGTAAGGATGCGGTGATGTGCAACACTAGTCCGTCCCAGTGGTGGGGAATTGGCATCAAAAATGGCTTGGTGGGCTTGAAGTAATTGGAGCAATTCTTGGCGTTGGTGCGGCATGAGGTTCAGATTGATTGTCTTCGACAGAATGGAAAGAGAAACTTGCAATGAATCACGTTGCGGAGGTAGCGGGGCAGTGAGCACCATCATGGATATAGGGTGAGCATCCAGTATGCATGACAGGGAAGTTCCTTTAGTCAGCACGAGGGATTCACGGGAAGTGTTCGTGGCAGCTACTATCGCTGAGCTGCTGCGGAATCGTACAAGACTTGATGGGAAGGCGATTCCACGTGCAAGATGACGATGAGGTGGTGCGATGAGTACATCCCCGTCAGTGATGTGTTCAGAAACAACGGAAAGAAGTGTTTCGCACTGTGGAGGTAATACAGTATCAGCTGCAGCAATGATGGAATGATGCCGTGCAGAAATGTTAGACGAAAAATCACTGTCTGTAATATGAATGACACGGTGGCCACAAGAAATTAACGCTGAAGCGGTTGACAAAAAATCCCATCCAAAAATCATCAAATGCGTACACGGTGAAAGCACAGCAAACTGCACATGGTGGCGGACGCCATCTATAACAACTCGAACTGTACACTTTGCTGAAGGCTGCAGAGGGACGCCATTTGCTCCACGAAGTTCATGTCCATCATATGGAGTCGTTACTTTCCGAAAACGGTGGCACAAAGTAGCGTGAATAACAGAAAGTGCAGTCCCTGTGTCAATCAAAGCTTCGACCGGTGATCCTTCAGCTAAAACGGAAATCATATACGGGCGATGAGGACGACGTTTTGAAAGTTCACAAAGTGCAGTTTCAGCTCCGAAAACTGCCTCGCATAGTTTACCGAATTACGGACAGGGAGAGGTGTTGCTGGTTGAAGTGGCGAAACAGAGCGGCGGTAGCGCTGTTCGTCGGCTATGTGGAAAAAGGCCGATAAAAACAGGACTCATGCGTCAATGGCTAAGGCCGCAGAGCTGGGAGGATCGACAGGGTGGCGGGACAAGCAGTCTGCATGTTGATGAAGGCGACCAGACTTACAAATCACGGAAAAGGTGTATTCTGGCAATTTTAACGCCAAGCGTCCTAAACATCCAGCAGGGTCTTTGAGTGAAAATAGCCAGCACAAGGCATGGTGGTCCGTGAAAACAGTAAAGGGTCGTCCAGAAAACTAAGGCCGGAATTTCCGAATTAGCCCAAACAAGAGCTAGGCATTCCCTCTGTGTGATAGAGTAATTTTGTTCTGCACTAGATAGAAGGTGGCTGGCATACTCAATCACTCTGGTGCGGTCGTGGTGTCGCTGAGCGAGTATAGCTCCAATGCCGTGACCTCTGGTGTCAGTGCGGAGTTCGGTATTGGCCGAAGGGTTGAAATGAGCCAAGACGGCAGGATTAGTGAGAGCAGCGATAAGTGAGGAGAAAAGTGCTGCTTGGTCAGGGCCCCAAGAGAAAGGTGCATATTTTCCGTAGGGCGGTGAGATGACGAGTAAGGGCTGCGAAGGTCTGGACGAAACGACGAAAATAGGAACAAAAGCCAAGAAAACTTCGAACATCACTTGATGAATGTGGTTTAGGGAAAGTGCCAATAGTGCGAACCTTATCGGGCTCATGCTGAACACCAGCAGCATTCACTAAGTGGCCAAGAACTTTGATTTCCCGACGGCGGAAACTGCTTTCTTGGAGTTGAGTTGAAGACCGGCGCGGCGGAATAGCTCGAGAATGGTAGAAAGGTGAGAGAGGTGGCTGTCAAAACTGGACGAGAAAACAATGACGTCGTCTAAGTTAAGGCCGCTGTACGGTCACTATTTGGGCGCTGCGCCCGTCCGTTCGAGGACGCATCCGCCAGGTCCTAACAATGGGGCGGACGAAGGCATACGTCCTCCGCCCGGCTGCCGCACAGGGTTCGTCAACTTCAACTTTTGTCGCATGCGTTCTGGAGGCGCATCGCAAGCTCCTCCTACTATTTCAAAGATGGCCGCCGACCGAGCTATACCGAGCGTAGGCGAAACAAGGCCTAGGCGGACGGTGCCTGTCGATGAAAGCTAGACTTCATGTCGCTATTTCTTGTTTATTACGATTATTCAAAGCGACTTGGAAGTTTGCCTTGCCATGTGCACAAGCATCGAGTTACAGTTCTCCCAGTTCAGTTGGCCTGCACCGAGTTGACGAGTGGCCGACAAACCTACGGAAGATGTACTACTGCTACACAGTTGCGGTGCCTCGACGTGTTTATTTGGAGCCGTTTGTGATTGCTGCAGGATTTTCACGGACAGCATCAAGAAGCAGCTCCCCGCAGTGAATTAATTCCCTGTGCGCGTATATAGTTTCATAGCAGCGACAATTAGTGGGAGTGTAGCGAAAGTGATACGTTCGGAACGACTGCTGTTTTGCCAAGTTGGTGAAATCGCCTGCAAGTATATCTGTTACGAGTGAAAAGCTCACTGCGCACGCTTTGTTTTCCGAATGTTGATATGAATTTTGAGTTGTGCTAGTCGCATTCATTCGTCTGCGTGCAGCGATCGCGAGCAATCACTGATATCAATCGTGTTTCGTGTATGTGCTGTGCTTCACAACTGCCGTGGGTGTGAAGTGCCCTTTCTGAAAACTGTGTTTTACGTGCGCGAAACGATTTTGGCTGCACGAAAAAGCGTCGGGAAGCCGGCAACAATCTGCTGCTGGATGCTTCGTGAAGTATGTTTCCGATGGTTGCTTGTTATCGTTGCTTCGTGTGATGTCTTGACAGATGTGTTTATTGGGATTAATCGTTGTACTCCGAATGCTCTCATTACAACCGTGCACGGACGACATTGTTGTTAGTGTTCTTGGCCTCTTTATATATAGGTATGAGTTGTGGGCCCACAACCACGGCGGGCTTGTAACCAAGTTTTAGTGCCGAGAAAAAAAAAACAAAAAAAAACAACGCATTCTTGTTCTGCGTATATCTGTATTACCGTAGAAATGGCTGAGAAAGTTAAGAAGGTGTGTAAGATTTTTTAGGACAAGTCTAATAGATTGGGCAGTGTTATATGGCACAGTCAGAAAAGTGCAGACACAATCTGAACTGAAATGCCATCTAATGTCTTATTCAGTTTCCCCATTGGAGCAGTATAAGGTTAGAAGGATGAAAGTTTTCTGCACATTGTGCAGGACAGTCCTCGTGATATTCACATAAAAAAAAACTCGCACTGTAAGCCATAATAATAAAGAGTAAGAGTACCTGCAAGCAAGATCTCAGTAGAAAACCACCTGCACGAAAGTGTATAAGGCTCCATGGATTCAGCTTTATCATGCGGCTCACAGAGCATAGTGTGAACCTCGGGGTGCAAATACATGGCACAAGGCAAATTTTTACATCTGGCATGCCTTAAGCTGCATGCAGTAACACTTCATGAGAGTGATGAATGCTGGTACTCTCAAGTATGACTTCAGGAGCAAGGGTTTTAGGGATATTCATAGCAGAAATTAATGAGTAGAAGGTATGTAACACGGTCACACAAACACTTTCGATCCTCATTGAACTCTATCTGCATTCAACTTGTGCAATCGTGCCCCAGCCTGCTTGGATCGAAGCTGTTTCTGAGCGCTCTTGAGTATTGAAGCACATCCGAGAGCGGGCGTCGCCACCCTCGATGTCAACTAACGCACACGAAGGAAGCTTCTCAGTGGTCATTCAAAACGGCCGTGCAGCACCGGATGCTTCAATGCTTCCTGAAAACCTCAATGAGGATCACAAGTGTTCGCGTCGCAGAGGTATAAGAAGGAGCAGGTAATTTCAGACTGAGTTTGCTAAGAAATGGGCTGCTACCACAGTTCTTTCAAGTGCATTACAATGAAAAACCAAAGGTATATGCAGAAAGTAGAATCTCAAGCTTTTGTACTCTCAAGACAGGCAGTTTGCACATGTAAGCACTTCAGACGTCACGTGAAATCCTGTGAACAGCTGACCAGCGGCATTGTTTTGCAATATATTTTCCCTCATTGCCTTATGAACAGCCAAAAAAAATGCTTTTCATAATTGCAATAACATGCACCTATTATTTACTGCAGATTTCCTGCTCTCATTGATTCATTTTTTTTTAATTTTTACTTCCTAATTTTTTTGTGGTTGAAATTGCCTACAAGTATTTGATTCGTTTGAAAAGCTCACTACACATATGTTGCATTCTTAATCCTGAAATAAAGTTCGATCTGTGCAGGTAGTCGCGTTTGTTCTTCCCCCTGTAGTGACCATGCATGCACGGCTTTTTCCCTGCAACGTGTCCATCATAAATATTGATTGTGGCTCGTGTGTACTGTGCCTGAAAGCAGCCTTGGGTGCGATGTGACCTTTCTGGAAACTATTTTGTATTAATGAAATGATCTCCACTGTCTGCTTTCTGATGTGACTATAGAAGCATCGGCACTACTCAGTGGCTTGATTATTCACGAAGTATAATTCTTGCAATTATAGCTAGATTATTGCAAGCCTGTCTTGTCTGTGCTACATCTTGTTCTGATTAATCATTATGTTGTGGGTGCTGGGTATCGTGATGGTGTGCCGACAAAACTTAATTTTCTTGTCTCTCTGAAAAGGGTACATATCTGTGATGGGTACCGAGGGTTTGGTGCTGAGCCAAAAACACGAGGAGAGATTCATGTCCCAATAGAGCACATGCCGTGTAATCAACTTCTGTCGTTCTATCCTTAGCTCAACAGAGCAGATGCCACCAAAAGAATGGCTAAGAAAGATAGTAAGGCCCATTATAAGACTGTAATGAATTGGACAATATTATGGTGCAGAATAAAAAAAAAATGTACAATCTGAAAGGAATTTTCAACTTGGCTAAACATTCTTCCAGTTGCATTGATACAACAATATACAGGTACTTGCACACTTTTACCATGGCAAGGCCCTTGATCACACTGAGGGGAAGACGAATTCAAATAACGAGTTGCAACTGAGCAAGATGAATTTTCAAACGAGTTTCCTTGAGACTAAACCGTAAAGGTTCGATAGTGTCAACCCTCTACAGCATGATAATTCAGATAGAATCCCCTCGCACAACCACATTACCTTGCATTGCCTTGAGCTGCATAAAGTGATGCTTCTTGAGAATGTTAAATGCTGCTGCTTAGTGTAGCAAGAAAATGGAAATTACTTGGCAAGAACCAAATGTTGAGGAGAACCAGAATGGGGAGGATAAACATTTATTTTCTGGCTTCAAAGACCACTATACTGGTAACAGATGCGAGATGCTACAACTGGGGATATGCATATAACAGATTAAGTTTGCCGCTACAGACAGGCAACATTAATTTTTTGTTCATGGTATAGCATGCAAAAATCTGGACAAAATATCCTTTGCTTTGTTGAATTTCTTGGCTTCAACCAGAGCAGTGCAGCATTACTATCAGGCAACACAAATAGCCTGAAATCTCAAAAAAGCCATGTTACACAAAATCACTGGAGTGCTTCTAAGTACCCCACAGATATGGTTGTCAAGTGAAAATTCATGCAATTGCGTCAGCAGGTACCTAATTAGCAATATCGGACTGACCGAAAGCTTAGTGTGCTTCACGACTCTGGAACACAGCACCTTACAGCATGTCATGTGTCCTCTCAGAGCAATGTACTTCTCTTTCCCTGTTGAGCTCAGTGGCTATTTTTATAATGTCCCCCTAAATGAAGCTGTCACTGTATACACCCATTGCAAAGACCCCTTTGTATGGAAAATTCCACAGAGCCTGTCTCCACATGCAACACTGCACAAGTGTGAAGAAGTGAGATTACAGTACAAGGCTGCATGCTTGAAGAAAACACAATTGTAATGAATGAGCAAGAGTAGCGCTTTTCCAACTTATCTATTTATTCAGTTTGTCGGGGTGGCGCAGTGGTTACGGCGCTCGACTACTGTTCCCAAAGACGCGGGATCGAATCCCGGCCTCGGCAGCAGCTTTTCGATGGAGGCGAAAAGCAAGGCACCCGTGTGCTGTGCGATGTCAGTGCACGTTAAAGAACCCCAGGTGGTCAAAATTTCCAGAGTCCTCCACTACGGTGTCGCTCATAGCCTGTGTTGCTTTAAGACGTTAAACCCCACAAACCAACCAACCAACCAATTTGTGATAGAAAAGAACCCAGCAATATAGTCATCCACACTGCTCAAAGGCAAAACAGCATTGTCTGCTAGTCTACAAGGTGCAATCATCACTATTATATGTTGTGCATACCACTGTGTATCACTGCTGCATTACAACAGTACCCCCGCCCCCCTCTCGTCTAGTTGGGGACTACGCATTAAAGCAGACAGGATCTCCCAAGTGTGAAACTGCATGGACTAGTTTCTATCCAGCTTTAAGGGGAACAAAGTGGAAACGAAAAGCACAAAAACAAGGCGCACAAGAAGCAGTAGTGCTGGCCAATGTTATTCGACGCAGCCCAAAGGCCTGGAGAGTGAATGAAGGGAAATGACAATGGCAGAGAAGGAAATGAACACACTACAGCGCAGGTAGGAACGCATCCACAAAGCTTCACAGGAATTTGTGCATGATCCTGGAAACACCTAAAAAGTAACATTGAAACACAGACAAAAAAAATCAGGAGTGCATATAGAAACCTACACGCATCTAACACGGGACAGGATTACGTATCGTGCAGCATGAACTCTTCAGGCGAGCAGAATCTGGTGGGGCGGTCTAAACCCAGGGCTATTGAACCAAGCACAAACTGGAACCTTCCAGTGGCAGTGAAGCGAGGGCGCCGTTACGCATTCAAGAAATAGTAACCCAGCATAACATGATCAATAAAACTGCACAAGAACACGATCACAGGAAAAGAAGAGGGATTGAAAGGCGCTCCTTCTTTCCATCTTCTTTTCCTGTGATCATGTTCTTGCGCCGCTCAAATGGTCAGTGTGAACCAACTAGCATTACAGCAAGTACTACAAGCATAAAATGGTCAGCACATGTAGCATCCTTGTGGCATGTTTCCATTGCAAGGCAGATGCTGTTTGAGTTACTAAATGGCACATATGGATGAGTTGCGAATGTCTATTACATATGCATGCATCCTCTGGTAGGTATGTAAAGCCTCACTCGTCCATACATTTACATTCAATGCTTTTGTAGAGACAGACTCCCTGACGAAAGATCCTGCAGTGGTTGACCAAAGCATGAAATGTGTTTTTTTTACGGTACACCTGCTGCTTGGTGATATTGTAAAATGACCCAGAAGCCTCCATATGTGCCTGTAAATACATAAAATTCAGTGAGATGAGCAATCCAAAACACAAAGCTACATTAGATGGGTTTTTAAGCATAGGTAGCATTGAGGAAAAATAACACTGCCAGTTTCAGTTGATTAAGGAAATAAGTAAGTATACAAAACGCAACCATAATTTCAAACGGTTCGATGGTGGGCATAGCCAGCATTTTTTTTAATCAGTCTCAAACAGGCCAGGTGGATGTAAACTGTCAATAAAAGCATTTTTCTTGGATTGACAAGATTATCCAGCAGCTTTCTCACTATATGCAATTATAATATTGACCTAGTAAACATCTTGCAGTTCAGTGCTGCTTTCCTTGCCTCTCTGTTTTAGCATTCGTTACTTTTTACACGAGCCACCAAGTATAAAGCATCTGGGTTTGCAAGGCATTTAGCCTCCCGTGGCAAGGACTCCTAACATCCACACACACTCGCTTTCTTCCATTTTTCTTTTATTTGACAGTTCAGAGTTCCAAGCACAGTTTTCTTTCTCAAAAGAGTATTGAATTCTCAGAGGGGATATTTTATTCGATATCACAAGGTGCAGTTTTGTCATCTCTCTTTTGGAGAACTGCACTGTGTTTACATGCCACTACAATTGGTTTCTGTTCTTTGAATTGTATTGAGGATCTGTGTATTCACTCCACGATGAACTTGATGTATGGGCTTGCAGGATACAAAGCAAAGGACTCGGGTAGGTAAGTACACTAGTCATAGAAGTATAGTATTTCATGTTCACAGATAAGTCAAAATTCCATCAAGTCTGCATGCTGTCCTGGCAACTAAGTGACATGCCATTACACTTGGTCACTGTTTTACAATTAGCCCTTAGAAAGTTTTTCTCTACAAGTGGGGACCCTTAGCTGATGCAAGGCAGTGGGCGCTAAGTATTTCTTGATCCCAACTGACCATGCACTATTATTCTGTCGTGCAGTGACGCGACTTTTCAGTGCTTACTCTTAGCTGTATTGTTTTTAAGTACGACAAACAGTGAAATAAAACTACAACAGAAGAATAAAGCACTCATTCTACACAAAAAATATCCAATATATACATATTTGTACTTAGAATAGTCATTTCATATCATGCAATGTTTCGAAAACTTTATGGACTCTTCCTCAGCAGCAGCACAATTGTGCCATAATTCTTGTTTATTTGTGCTCAGCACTAACTGTACAAATATTTCACTTGAAATTTGACTGGCAGAGGCTGTTTCAATTGGTAACAATTCTTTTCAGTACATGCTGCAGCTGAGTAGCTTGAGCTGTGTTGCATGTTAACACTCAATCGCCAGATTTCATTTGCTACTTTCTGTGTCTGAAATGACAAAAGCATGCGCACACATGAAACTTAGGAAGACCAAATGGCATAGGTCAAGAAAAGGAAGTGTATGCTACACTTGACATGAAGGCACTTATTATTATAGGCAGCACTGAGCACAGAGATGGAGAAACTAGTAATACGTACTGGGGGGCATGCGAATTGTAGTTTTGCCAACCAAACTGATTATGAATAGCATAGTCTTGCTGCTGAATCAAATATGAATAGTGGTGAAAACCAAACTGAATACAAATAAACTAGTTGAGCAGCTATTTTAAATGTCTTTGAAGAAGTAAACGCATTGAATTTTAGAGATAATTTGAACATGCACTGTTTGAATCATTTGCTATGGCATGGATACCATAACAAATGATTCCATGCACTTTAAAATATTTGTTACTGTCATGAACCTCGACACATTTTCTGCGTGCAAATGCATCTCATATGCAACACCACAGCTGTACGTTGCAGCCAGAAATGAGGATTACGTGGCGAAATGTACGCCACAAAGAGATTGCTACCACCGGGGAGAACCGCACGGAAAACAGTGCTTCTGTACATGTTACAAATGTAGTGCATGTTTGTTTATGCTTTGCAGTCTATTTTCTCACAGTAAAACAGGCGTGTTGTAAAGTGTGTTCAGGCTGTAATTTCGGATGAAAACATTAAATGACCAGCTCCTGCATCTTTCCCGCGAGTGCTATACCGAAGTGAACGCGCGAACACAGTCAGGGGAGATATGAATATATACACTTTACCTTTCAATGTATACGTCCGGGAGTACTTAAAAAATTCGTGCCGTCTTCTCCTCATACTAACATAAACACATCAAGTAGACGGCGAAAGCAGGTGCCGCTGGGGCATGCGTGCGTCTACGCTGTTGCTGGATGATTGCATCGCCGGCGACTTAATCGCTCTACTAATGGTCAGTTCATACTGTTTGTGCTCAATAACTGTGCTCAATACGGGGGCTCAATATCTCTACAGCTAGAGTGCAAATTAATTTGATAGCCGACGATCGAGAGCCACCGTGAAGAGGAAAAGTTTCCCCAAACCAGCGCCGCAGCCGTCATATGCAGCGTTTCGACGTTCGAAGCAGCGCGCGCCGGGCGCGCCAATCAGAGCGCTAGAAAAATCTGCCACCCAAAAGATGCCCAAAAGTGACCGTATAGCACCCTATGCGCCTACTGTGCCGAACGCGTCCGCCAGCTGGCGGAAGGCGGACGAGCGCAGCGCCTCTAAAAACGACCGTACGGGGGCCTTTACAAAGACAAGTCGTCCACTTGAAGCCGCGCAGCAACGAGTCCATCATTAGTTCGAAAGTTGCAGGGGCGTTACATAGGCCAAACGGCACAACTTTAAATTGACAGAGGCCGTTAGGAGTGATAATTGCCGTTTTTTGTGGTCTAGTTTACCGACGGAGAATTGCCAGTTCTTCTGTACTAGCACAACAGGTGACGCCCAGGCACTGTTTGAAGGCTCAATGATGTCGTCGGATAGCATCTTGTCGACTTCACGTTGAATCACCTGGCGCTCGCAAAAAGAGACAGGGTACGGTCGCTTGTGAACAGGAGCAGAACCGCCGGTGTCGATTCGGTCCAGTCTCTTAAAAACACCGTTTTATTCCGGATAAACGAAAAAGCATTAAAAAAAGAAGCAGCATCATGCGCTACTGCGCTGAGAAGATGCTGTTCATGCGCGCGACAATACAACACCAAAGAAAAGCGGAAAGCACGTCTCGGCTCTACCGTGGCGAGACAAAACACACTGCGAAGCGAATAGGGCGAGCAATAGGGCCGAAGCTCTAACGGCGGCAAAAGAAACATTGCTCTTCACGTTACAGCACCTAACGCGAATACGCCTAGGCCGTTTCTGCAGTAACTCCTTCCATCTTCGTTTCGCCAGTCTTCTTTCCGTCCTTCGTGCACACCCCGCTGGCCCACGACGCTCGCTAGCTGACCCGCCGGGGCAAAAAGGGGCCCACGCCATAGAGAAAGAGATTGCCCACGCCTTGCTGCCGACGCGCTCATCTACCCTCATCTTTACGATGTTAACATCTTGCCCCCAAGACTGGCTGCTCAATCATGCGCACTCGCGCTACCCGCGCAAACACAATACGAATTGCAAAACGCACGCGCTGTTTAAAACACTTAGGGGGAGACGGAGCCCCACAAACTTTATGCAGCATGGCGGCCTGCGCTCTGTCAAGGTCATAATGGGGAGACGGGGAGACGTCTGGTCTCTCTGTGTAAGTGAGTGACTTCGGCAGAACTCAAGGGGGCCTCGGCAAAAGCCTCTGGATCCGCGGAGCCGCCCACCCGGTTGTTAAACCTCGAGCTGGTCGGCCGATCCCATCGTTCCCAAAGTTCCCCACTGGGCGGGTACCCAGACTAGATGAATTTTGTGATCGGGAGTATGGCTATCGAGTGGGCGCGCGGCGTTTGGGCAGATAAGGCCTTTCGAATAAATGTAAATCACTCTTTCGAGTCACTACGGAATGTGCGCGTACACGAGTCGGTGATGGCCAACGCAATCGCAGTTTCTTCCGCTGAGGTGGGAGAGGGAGCGCTAACCATGGCAGAAGATGCGTTCTGGCAGATCAAAGAGCAACGCATCGATCGTTGACACTGACTTTACCTCAGCAAAGCCAGTATTCCGAGTTCGCGTCGCTATCAAAAGTGTCGCTGTCTTCGCGACCTCGAGTCATCTGATTAGTGGAACGCCGGAACATGATGCCACACTTCCGGTTTCCTAGTGAAAACAAAAGTTTCCGGCGTTTCGACCCATCAGATGACTCGAGGTCACATGACATAGCAACATTTGGATAACGATACAAGCTCCGAATACGGACCCAGGACAAGAACGACAACCCCGCCCCCACGAACGCAGATGACGAAACTGAAAGCGCCCACGAGATGACTCTCCCCCCGATTGGCAGCGACAGTGCTCGCAGCAGCAACCGCTCCTCCTCTTCCTCACGTAGTCCTGGGCCCCTTCCGGTTCAGGCCTGAGACCAAGCCCACCAAACAAGTCGCCTGGCACACTCCCTCAAGTTCCACACAGCCGCAGCACAACTTACAGGTGAGGGAGCTGGCCGATGTGGTCAAAGACCTTCAGCTTCAACTAGCCTAAGCAAATCTCGAAATTCAGAGCTTTGAATTCGCACATACAACTTCTGAGGTGCTTCAGCAGCAGGTGGCTCGCGCTCAAACCCTCCGACTCTACTACAGACACTAATCAGCTTAGGCGCAATAAGCGCAAAGCGCGTTCTCCGATTTCGGACGCAGAGGTCAATGTTGACAATATTGACGTTCGCATACCCAAGTTTGAAGACGTCTTTCAGCATTTAACCCCTACCATCGAACATCTCATTGAAAGCTGAGCGACAATGGCGGCTAGCATACAGAGTCTTACAGACAGGCTGGATACGCTCTCGGGAGCATTGATTTATTCCTATCATACGAAATGCTCTACCTCCACTTACTTCTCTCGCCACCAAACAACCATTACTGGTGCCACGTCGGAGACAGGTAGCAAACGAGCTGGCGGCATTTTAAATGAACTGTAGCGCTATCGCAGCGCCTCGAGCGGTACGGGAAACGCAATGGCTAACTCCCCCATTACAGTGTGGCAATGAAACTGCAGTTGCTTCAGGGCCAAGCGTCGGACCCCGAATCATACCCCGCAGGCCCAGCTGCAAAGTCCCCACATTGTCGCGCTTCAGCAGATACACACTCACACCAAACTCACTAGCTACACGGCATATAATCAACAATCGCCATTCTGTTTATCGAATTCTCACAGCCAACCATTTCGAATTAGACTACCCCGAGGTCCCGCACACTTTCGTGCAGGTCCTCCCAAACACTAGCACCTAGACACCGCTGTACGTTCTTAACGTCTATAGCCAGCCCACCCCCCGTGAATATAGCACGCATGTAATCAATAAACTTAGACAGGCCTGCATGACAATTCGAATGTAATTGCTCCTCGTACTTGGAGACGTTAACGCATCGCACGTAGAATGGGGGTACAGAAAGGCTTGTGGCCGTATGGGAGCCCAGGTCTAGGAGGAGGCTCTAATGCTGTGCTTTACTCCTCGATCGTGACCAACCCACCCGTTTAGGCAACAACGTAACGCCAGACACTCACCCAGATCTCACATTCACCCGTAGCATCCCGGACGCCCACTGGGGGAACCTAGGCTGTAAAAGTATTTCTGTAAAAGGCGCGGCTTGAGGCCTCGCATTGTTGTATTGAAGAAGAACGGGGATAATACTGCTCCCTGCGGTGTGCCACGAGTGCCTAGCGTGATTTTGTCACTACGGAGGTCTCCAATGTGAAGCTGAGTAGTGCGATTGTGGAGACAATTGGCAATGCAATTATTGGTGCGGGTGCCGACATTTATCTGTGAGAGGTTGGTGCAGATGTATGCATGCGACACGCTGTCGAACGCTTTGCTGACTTCAAGATCTAAGATGGTGCGTGTGGTCCGGATGGGACCTGGGTCGAGTATGTCGTGTTGGAGTTTCCACTTTACGTCCAGGGTGGAAAGGCCAGCGCGGAAGCCGATCATAGTGAGAGGAAAGATATTTTATCAGTGTGTGCGTGGAGGCGGTTAAGGATGACGTGTTCTATCACCTTGCCCAAGCAGGATGTGATTGATATGGGCCAGCGGTTGCTCAGCTCCAGCTTCTCGCCTGGTTTGGGTATGAAAATGAGTTTGGCATGTTTCCATCTGTGTGGTAAATTACTATCATGCCAGTAGCGATTGAAAAGGTCTGTAATTGTCTCAGTTGAGTGATAATCAAGGTTACGGAGCATTGTATTGGTATGCAGTCGACACCTGTGGCTGCGGTGGCCTTGATGTGATTCAGAGCAGCACGAATCTCTACAACTGTGATGTCACTGTTCCAGTTCGGGTTCTGGGTACCCATGTAACTAGAGAGGAGAGCGATATCGGTGGATGTTTGATATATTTGTCCGGCTGAGTAACGAGAAATTCGTCATTTCTGCCCTGAAAAGCGTATATGACGCAGGTAAGATTTGTTTGTGAAGCGGATTTTGCTTGTGCCGGGTCTAGCAGATGTTTGAGCAAGAACCACGAATTCTTGCATCCTTACTATCATTGGCGCGGTCGCAGAGCTGATGCCATTCCTCGACATAAAATGGGTTGAAAATGCCTCGATTTCGTGTTCAAGGCGGACAAGACGAAACTTGGGTTAGCGGTTGTTTGCGGCGAAGCCAACGGACGTGGAGGGTCCGGAGACGTGTGCAGATGTGCATCAGTCTGGCGTCGGGCGTGAGGCCGTCCTCCTCTAGAGTGGCCGGGGAGGTGGCGTTTGGTGCGTCCTGAAGCAACCACTCTGTCCATGCAGGTAAGTCATCGATAGGGGTTGGCGTGCGTAGAGCTCGCACATACCGAACCGAGTCCCAGTTGACGTGTGTAATCATGCGGTGGTGGGCCTTACAATGTGTAGCTGTAAAAGTGTTGCTCAGAATGCAATGGTCGCTACCAAATTTCAAACCAAGGATCCCCCAGCGGGCGTCCGGGATGTTTCGAGCGAATGTGAAATCTGGGCGAGTGTCTGGCATTACGCTGTTTCCGAAACGGTTGGGTTGGTCGCTATCGAGGAGTAAAGCCCAGCATTAGAGCCTCCTCCCAGAGCTGGGCTCCCGTACGGCCTTTCTGTACCCCCATCTGCGTGCGATACGGTAATGTCTCCAAGTACGAGGGGCAATTACATTCGGGTTGTCATGCAGGCCTGTCTAAGTTTATTGGTTACACGCGTGCTATCGTCACGGTTGGGGGAGGGGAGGGCTATAGACGTTTAAAACGTACAGCGGAGTCTAGGTACTAAAGTTTGGGGGGGGGGGGGGGGCGGAAGAAATTGTGCGGGATCTCGGGGTAGTCCAATTCGAACTGGTTGGCTGTGAGAGTTCGATAAACAGAATGGCGGTTGCTGATTAAATGCCGTGTAGCTAGTGAGTTTGGTATGAGTGTATATTTCCTGAAGCGCGACCTAGTTGGGACTTTGGAGCTGGGCCTGCAGGGTATGATCCAGTGTCCGCCGCTAGGCCCTGAAGCAACTGCAGTTCCATTGCTACACTGTAATGCTGGAGTTAGCCATCGCGTTTCCCGTACCACTCGAGGCGCTGCGATAGCGCTACTGGTCATTTATGAATGCCGCCAGCGCGTTTGCTCGCGGCCGCAGTCTCCGACGTCGCCCCAGTAATGGGTATTTGATGGGGAGAAGAGTTAGTAGAGGTAGAGCATTTCGTATGATAGTGTCACGTGGTGGTGACAAGGTCGATGACACAAATGAAGAGTCGGTGATTGCACTGAAGAAACTCTTTACTATGCTGACTAGCGCCTGCAAAAGAACTAAGCAACTCGGCCGCGGCGATAGCAACAGATGAGCTCGTCGATCGTCGAACAAAGAATGCCCGTCAACGCTCAATTTAAAGGCTGCTCAGAACAATCTAAACGTCGCAACTGCTTCAAGCAGAAGCTGGAACATTGTAGAAAGACACACGAGTGGCCGGAACCTTCGAGACAGATCTCGGTGCATCTTGCGCTACGACGAAACTGATAAAGATGTGACTAGCGACATCCAGCATTAACAAAAAAATACAGAACTGATGCGCGATCCAGAATGAGAGTGATAAGGCCGCATGGCGGCGACTGTTAAAAAGTTTTGAAGGTTTCGCGGCAATAGGAAAAAATCAATGCTCCCAAAAGCGTATCTAACCTGCCTGTAAGACTCTGTATGTTAGCCCCCATTGTAGTGCAGCTTTCAATCAGGCGTTCGATGGTAGGGGTGAAATGTTGAAAGGTGCCTTCAACTTTGGGTATGCGAACGTGAATAGAGTCAGCGCTGACCTCTGGGTCCGAAATCGGAGAAGGCGCTTCGCGCTTATTGCGCCTAAGTTGATTCGCGTCGGTAGTAGTCAGTTCATAGGGGTTTGAGCGGGAGCCAACTGCTGCGGTAGCACTTCAGAAGTTGTATGTACACAATCAAGTCTATGGATTTAGGGATTTGTTTAGGCTAGTTGAAGTTGAAGGTCTTTGACCATATCTGCCAGCTCTTTTACCTGTACGGCGGGCTGCGGCGATGTGGAGGTTGAGCGAGTGTGCCAGGCGACTTCTTTGGTGGGCTTGGTCTCAGGCCTGGACCTGAAGTTAGCCCGAGGACTACGTGAGGCAGAGGAGGAGCGGCTGCGACTGCGAGCACTGGCGCCGTCAATAGGGGGAAAGGCCATCTCATGGGCGCTTTGCCTCTCGTCATCTGCGTTCATGGGGGCGGGGTTTTCGTTCCGGTCTTGGGCCCGTATTCTGAGCTTGCGTCGTTATCCAAGTGTTGCTATCTCACGTGACTTCGAGTCATCTGATGGGTCGAAACAGCGGAACCTTATGTTTTCACTAGAAAACTGGAAGAGGTGGCATCATCATGTTCCGCTGTTTCCACCAATCAGTTGACTAAAGGTCGGGAAGATAGCGGCACTTTTGATAGCGACGCGAACTCGGAATACGGGCCCTGTTGAGGTGAAGTGAGTGTCCACGGTCGATGCGTTGCTCTTTGATCTGCCAGGACGCATCATACTGCTGCCACGGTTAGTGCTCCCTCTCCCACCTCAGCGCAAGAAACTGCGATTGCGTCGGCCATCGCCGTCCCGCGTACGCACACATTCCTTAGTGACTCTAAAGAGTGATTTACAATTATTTGAAAGGCCTTATCACCCAATCGCCGCGCGCCCACTCCGTAGCCACACTCCCAATCACAAAATCCATATAGTCTGGGTACCCGCCTAAAGGGAAATTTGGGAACGATGGGATCGGCCGACTGGCTCGAGGTCTAACAAACCGGGTGGGCGGCTCCGTGGAACCAGAGGCTTCCGCCGATGCCCCCTTGAGTTCTGCCGAAATCACTCACTTACACAGAGAGACCAGACATCTTCCCGCCTCCCCATCCTCACCTTGACAGAGTGCAAGCCGCCATGCTGCATAAAGTTTTGGGGCTCCGTCGCCCCCCTAAGTGCTTTAAACAGCGCGCGCGTTTTGCAATTCGTATTGTGTTTGCGCGGGTAGCGCGAGTGCGCATGAGTTAGCAGCCAGTCTTCGGGGCGGGATGTTAACGGCGAAAAAGATGAGGGTAGATATGAGCATCGGCCACAAGGCGCGGGCCCCTTTTTGCCCTAGCGAGCGTCATCCCTATTCCAAAAACCAGTACCACCGGGTCCCAGCGCCCCAGCGCCATACCTGATTATGGTCCCGGTGTGAGGCTGGAAACTGGGCGCACTGGGACGCGGCACACTGGCACGCTCCGCACTCGCGGTACTGTTCGCCCTGGAAAAAAATGCCTGGGATAAAAATTAAAGGTAAAACGTAACGAAGGAAGTTAGGTAGATTAAAAAAACCATAGAAAATAAAAAAAAAGAAAAATAAAGACTGACGACTAGCGCGCTTCGAACAGGGTACCTAGGCACCTGCTATATCCCTAGCTCTCCACGTAAGCCACCAGACCGCGCCAAGAACTGGCACTTTTTGAAACATTTTTGCATATTATGTCATGAGCACATTTATAATTTCGCAGGAGGGCGTATTTCAGCAGCTCCTCAATTTGGATGTTAAAAAGGCCAATGGACCAGACAACATACCAACCCAGTTTCTCCGAAGATATGCCGAGTGGGCCTCACGATACCTTAAACTTATTTTTCAAAAATCCTTGCACACCCATTGTGTACCACAAGATTGGCGCAATGCACTAGTAATTCCGGTGTTTAAAGGAGGCAACCGAACTCTTGTAAATAACTACCGCCCAATATCTCTTACATCGATTTCTTGTAAACTTATGGAACATATTATAGCGAAGCATATCTTTCATTACCTAGAAACAAGCTGTTTACTTTACCCTCACCAACACGGATTCCGAGCAGGCCTTTCCACCACTACACAACTTGTAGAGACAATTCACGATTTGGCAATGACGATGGATGCGAAGCAGCAAATTGATATAATCGCTGTAGATTTTGCCAAAGCTTTTGATAAGGTGCCACACAATAAATTAGTTTTTAAACTGGAAAGAGTTGGAATTAATATGAATATTGTAAAATGGATTAAAGCGTACTTAGGAAATCGGAACCAGGTGGTCAAAGTGGATGGTCATGTGTCCGCCTCACTACCAGTTCTTTCAGGAGTTCCACAGGGCTCTGTTCTGGGACCGTTGTTATTTTTGGTGTATATTAATGATATCTCTGCTGTCATGGAACCGAATGTACGACTGAAGCTATTCGCAGATGACTGTTTAATTTATTCCACAGTTAGAAACACGGAAGACCAGCTTAGAATTAACAACTCTTTACAGGCATTAAGCGAATGGTGCAAAAAATGGAACATGGAAATAAATTATTCCAAATCAACGTACATGCACATTACAACGAAGAAATCTGTTCTTTCGTTCCCATATTTCATTGGTGACAAGTGTTTGGTAAACGTAACTCAGTTTAAGTATCTAGGAATGACAATAACACAAAATTTAAATTGGGGCACACATATAGAAGAGGTGTGCTCTAAAGCACACCAGAGGTTATGTTTTTTGAGAAAAAAATTGGAGAATGCTACACGAGATGTAAGACTAATTGCATATAAAACTTTTGTGAGACCAATCCTTGAGTATGCGTCAGTAGTATGGAGTCCTAAACAGAATTATTTAAAGAAACAATTAGAAAGAGTTCAGAGGTACGCAGTACGCTTTATTTGTTGCCGATATCGAAGGACAGCCTCAGTTACAGATATGCTTTCTTCCTGTAACCTGGATTCATTAGAAATACGTAGAGAAAAAAATCGCCTAAAGCTACTATTCCAGATGCTCCAAGGACAGGTAAACATTCAAAAGGAAACATATATACAAGCGCCAGGCAAACGGAGTTCTAGAACAAATCATAGTCGGATAATTCAGCCGTACTACGCCCATAGTGAAGCTTTCAGAAATTCCTTCTTCCCCCATGTAATTGAAATGTGGAATGACTTGCCAATGAGTGTTGTAGAACAGAATGATCTGCATGAATTTGAGCGATCTCTGGATGACCATCTGCTTGAAAGTGCTATTTGATGCTTGAACGAATGTACTGTCTTCTGCTGATGTATTTAGTGATTGTGAATGATTCTATTTTCTACGAAGTTTTCATACCCTCCCTGTAAGGACCCTCGCTTGAGGGTTAACAGTATTGTTAAATAAATAAATAAATAAATAAATAAATAAGGTTGGGACTTCATGTTTCGCAGTTTACAGGCCATTGCTGCCGCTCTGACAATTATAACTTCTTGATCATTGTAGCTTGCTGCATTTTAACATGCGGAGTTTGACATCGCTGGCAAATGTACAAACGCCGGCAGTTCGGTGGTGCTCTGCTACCGTGGACGTAATTTTCGCTGAACAGGAAGCTTTAGTACGAACCTTCAAAAAAAAGTGCGATCAAGCTTGAATACCGGCAAACGCAGCAGCGACGATATTATTTTGCATGTAACTAAACCTTATTTGTATGTAAACATTTCGGAAAGCGTTGCGATGACCAAGGGCTCGACTGCTTTATACGCAGAGTAAAAAGGAGCGCAAAAGCTTGAGAAACACGCAAAATATTATGAATTAAAAGCGCTGTATGTTGTGTTTTCTCTCATGGGCCCACCGCTGGGTAAACTACTTTGTTCCTCGTTTTATTGTTTTATTTCTGCTACTTACACCAGACCGTGGTGATCGCTCGTCTGTGACTGAGCACGCATTGAAAATTTTGGCAGTAATCATTTTGTAAGAGTGCCCTTAAGATCAGCTGTGAAGTTTGTTATGCATGGTAGCCCACATTATTCAGTTGCAGGTTTAGTTGTGCGTTAATATTCAGTCTGTCATGAGATAGAGGCGCGGCGGTCGTGGCTTCTCTCGAAACGCTCTATCGAAACAAGGAATCTCTAGAAAAAAGATGCTGCCTTTGTTTTCTTATAGGTGCGCAACGACTTCGCAGCAAGAAGCGCTTGCTTGAACCATATTTTTTATACGCGCCCCGATGGTCGATTGCGAGTACGCTGTTGCCATGTTGGGTCCTGAGGGATGCTACACCGGTCGACGCTGCAGGCCGCACCGGCTATACTGGGGCATTGGGACCAGTGCTGCCCCAGTGCACATACAGCGCTTCTCCCAGTCCATCGCACATGCCAGCGACACACCCAGTGTGAAAAAGCTAATCCCAGCGTTTTTCTCTCATTGTACCAGTACAACAGGTGTCTTCCCGTTACTGCTCCAGTGAATATCGCAGACCTCCAGCGTGCCCAGCAGATCCAGTGCAAAACCAGCGCGAAAATCTTACTGGTTTCGCACTAGCATACGCTTGGAGACGCTGGCTTTTGTAATAAGAATGGGCCAGCGGGGTGTGCACGAACGACGGCAAGAAGACCGGCGAAGCGAAGATGGAAGGAGTGACTGCAGAAACGGTCTAGGTGTATTCGCGTGAATGGCCATAATGCGAGGAGCAATGTTTCTTGTGCCGCCGTTAGCGCTTTGGGCCCTATTTCTCGCCCTATTGCTCCGCATTGCGTTTTGTCTCGCCGTGGTAAAGCCCTGACATGCTGCCCGCTTTTTTTTTTGTGTTCTGTTTTCGTGCGCATGAACAGGATGTTCTCAGCGCAGTAACGCATGATGTTTGTGCTTATGTAATACTTTTTGGTTTATCCGGAATAAACTGGTTTTATTAAGAGACTGAATTTCTCACAATTCGGGCGAGACCATGGCTTGCGGACCCATTTTTGAAGGCGCGGCTTTCAACTTCAAACACACTCCATCCTCAGCCATTCGAGATTGCCACTGATTACGTACGGAGACTATGATCCTATCTGCCCCAATTGAGACTGTGCAGTAACGGCCATATTGACACACACCCTTTGTGGATGTAGGGAAAGACCACGCCATCCTACCTTACTGTCGGCTATTTGCGAGGAGAGCTAGGACCAACTTCTCACCTGCTCAGACAAGAAGACGCAGCTCGCGCTTCTCTCGTGGGCCCAGAGCGTCACCCCCACCTGGGGGCATGCCAGGCCAACATGCCTTTATGATCGGACTCTTTTGGTAATAAAAGTTGTTTCTCTCACCACTCGTATGGAGTGGCAGAGGTTTTAGCTTGTGACAGATACAGCGGCACCGGTGTCGACGAGTGGAAGAGTATAAACACCTTCAACTTTGCCAGCAATAACATTCGAAGGACTATGGCCAGGATTTCGAAGTTCTGTCGAATACGCAGTCCGTGCCTCTCAAACTGCGGCGGGTAATTTTACTGCCCGGTAGCGGGTCGTCGGCGCCTAGGCGAAATAGAACGGCGACCGAAATTAGAGACGACCTCTGAGACATATCGCTGGACTGCACGACGCTGCTCTGGAGCAAGACCATTTGCTTATTCCATCACAGAGGGCAACAGAGGCAGTTGTCGCGCGACCGCCTCACGTACAAAAGTCTGGGTTTCTGCGTAGAGGAAAGATGGCTCCCGCTCCGCGGCCAGTCCAGCAAGCGAAGCACCAGACTGGTGGCGGATAAAACCACGCTCTTGGGGAGCTCGTCATTGCTTTGGCAAAGGTCTTGGACTTCCTTGACCGTAGTCCCACTACTGTCCCTTAGCGATGAGCAAGTTGAAGGCAGCGTCATCGATTCCCGGCATATTTTATCAGCCTCTGTCAAGGTCGGGCTAACGCGGCGACACAAGTAAGCAACGCCCTCAATGTAACTGGTAAACGTTTCATCGGTCAGTGGTGCTTGAGACCAAAGACGCTGTTCCGAGCGGAGTTTGGGAACGGCCGGGCTGCCAAAGACTTCTGAAAAGTTGGTCTTGAACGTAAGCCAGGTGGTACTGTCCGATATAGTGGTTTCGAACCCACAGATTAGTTACGTCGCTTCAGTAAATAATGACGTTGAGGTTACGCCGTTGCCCCAGCTATTGTGACGGCTGACCAGTTAGTAAGCGGACAAACAATAATTGATGACATCATCGCTGCTAGCACTGAAGGTAGTGGGGTCCCGTTGACGGAGGGTATCAGTGCAGGATACGGGTGGAGCTGAGTGCGTTGGGGCCGGTTCCGTCATTGGGGCGGTCAGCGTTGGGCTGCGAAGTTCCAGGGCGATAAGGGTACTGGAACATCTGATGTACCTCTACCAAGTGAAATGAGGATTTATTGACTTGGTTCGATGTCTAGCGCTGCCAGTGCTTCAGAAACAGCAGAGTGGCATTGTCAGCTACAAGGCCCAGCTTCAGTGCAGGAGATGGACGCCGGAGACAAGCAATGGCGATATCGATGCCGCGGTGCTTGTGTGCTTTGTACTCCTTAAGGAACACATATTTTCCTTCTGCTTTATGAGCCCTTTGAATATTCTTAGACTGAGGAGTGAAGAGGGAGGATCGCATGAAAAGGACGGGTAGAGTTTTAGAGTAGGGGAAAAGCAAACACACCATGTAAGAGTCCCGCATAGCCTTGTGAACGCGCTACTACAATAAACATTGAGCAGGAAGTTAAGTGAAGGACACGAGAAGGCAAGCAAGTGCATCTCATCTTATGCTGTTTACTGCTATGCCTCAGTAACTAATTAACTAGCGATGAGCTTCTTACTCAGCTTATACTTTCAATAAAATATGCCATTACGGCGAGACTGTTTACGAGTCCAAATAAGTACTCTTTTCATTGCTTATGCTAAAACCCATTGATTTAGAAATACATGAGACTCAATGTAATTTGCTGCTGACAGGCTGATCTCCGCACTTGCTCCTCGCATCCCTAATAGGCGCTTTTCTGAGTGATAACTGGCACCTATGGCCACCTGCATATATGGACGAGAACACGGTGCCATCTTTTAAAACGTTAGCTTTGCTTTTAGCACTAAAGCTCCCTAGGTAATTCACATTCGCATTTGGCTTTGAGTGGAGAAACGTCGCGGTGGAGGGCACCGGAAAGTTCTGAGACCTCGATTCAAAGTCACGCTCTTACGCGTTTCACGTTGAGCTGCGAAGCAGTGTAGCTGATGTCTCCTGTAAGTTCGAATACCTGGGGTTATTTTGCGTGCAGTGCCCACGTGATTAATCGAGTGTTTATGAAATGCATGACCTGCGGTCGGTTAATTCTCGCCATGGATGAGGTGTATGCCAGCTCAAACGCGCCAAAGCTTCGGTGCTGGCTACGGCTGTGTAACCATGACTAAAAAGGCTTACGCTCGGATAACTATGTTTAACGGGGATATAACTCTGCGATTATTCTTTTTATTTCCGGCACAGCCAATGTTTTTGCAGGTGACTGTCTTCCACTGGTGTGCAGCTGGCTCTCAGTTGTACGATTGATCAGAGTTTCTGGCTTACAAAGCGTGCAGCGTGTAGGCCGTGAGTCTAAAACCGAAGGCATGAATGAGTGCGCTACTACGTTCAGAACGAAAACATCTTTGCTGATACACGTTCAAAAGGCGAAGTAATTTGTAAATATTGTGAGCTCTCCACGGATCTTCTTTCATTTGTACATACCATGATCTTCTTTTTCCTCTTGTACATACCATCATCATCGTCCCGCGGCGCCGGCTCTGGCGCGCGCTTGGGTTTTCTCCATCAGATTAAACGCTGACACGGCATACCTTGCCTTGACTTCACGACCTTGCCGTCTGGACCTGGCCTTCTTTCACAAGTGGTGGAGGTGAAATTTGATCCCCTTGCTGCGTTGTGTCCTGCCTCTCACTGGAGCTACGTTCCGGTCGCCGTTTAACAACTACCATCGTCATGTCATCCGAGAGCAATCCCGACCAGGCCGGACCCTCTACCTCGGCTACATCGCCGTCTCCGATGGTGCCCACACGACAACGCGACCCGCCGCTGTTCGCTGGTCGTCGCGACGAAGACGTCGATGACTGGCTTGACACTTATGAACGCTGCAGTGCCTACAACCGGTGGGATGATGCTTTAAAATTTTTGAACGTATCTTTCTACCTTATTGAGGTCGCCAAAAATTGGTTTATTAACCGCAAGCCCCACACCACAAACTGGCCCACCTTCAAGCAGCAGTTCCGACAGTACTTCGCCGACCCGGCTGTTCGGACGGAGATCGCAAGGAACAAGCTCGCTACCCGCCGTCAAGGTCCCGATGAGTCCTATGCGTCATACATAGAGGCCGTGCTGGCACTCTGTCGGCGTATCAGTCCCACCATGCCGGAATCTGAACGTGTACACCATGTCTTGAAGGGAATGAATTCAATGGCTTATACCACCCTAGTTGCCGAAAATCTATCAAGTGTTGATTCCATTATAACGACCTGCCAACGCCTCGACCAGCTACAGTCCTCCCGATTGCAGCCCGGCTTCACTACTGCCCCGACCTCTACTGACCTCGATCTACGAGCCATGATTCGAGCGATAATCCGCGAGGAGCTCCAAGCCCTCAGCCCTTTCTGCCGGCAAGGGTGCGATCATTCGTCTCCTCCTTCTGACGAAACCGGCCTCCGCCACATCTTTAAAGAAGAGTTGGCCACTATCAACCACCCTGTCACACCTGATCCTCCTGCACCTCACCCAGCACCGACTTACGCTCACGTCGCTGCATCCCCTCCTCCTTTTGTCCCCCCACCCCAAGCACCACCCTGCAACCACATCAACGCCATGGAGACGGCTCAACCGACGCCACCCTATTACGCACCTTGGCGCCCCTCTCGCCCAGTGTGCTATTATTGTGGAATTCGAGGACATATATCTCGCTTTTGTCGCCGACGCATTCAGAACGAGCGACGTGGTTATGACGCCTTCGAAAGTGACATACCTGCATATTATCAGCGACGACCAATTCCCAACCAACCTCGTCGATTCTCTCCACCGCCGGTATCCTCGTCTGAACCAAGTGGGGTTCATGTATCCCGACACCGGTCCCCTTCCCCATACCGCCGCTCTATTTCGCTACTTCGACCAGCAACAACTGTTCCTGTCCGTAATTCGGAAAACTAAGCGATGCAGTTTCCGGCGGAGAAACTGCACTTTGCGAACTTACAAAAAGTCCTCCTCATCGTCCGTACAATATGATTTCCGTTTTAGCTGAAGGATTCCCGATCGAAGCTTTGATTGACACAGGAGCTGCACTTTCTGTTATGCTGATTTGTGCCACCGTTTGCGGAAAGTAACGACACCATATGATGGACCTGAACTTCGTGGAGCAAATGGCGTCCCTCTGCACCCTTCAGCAAAATGTACAGTTCGAGTTGTTATAGACGGCGTCCGCCACCATGTGCAGTTTGCTGTGCTTTCACCGTGTGCGCATTTGATGATTTTAGGATGGGATTTTTTGTCAACCACTTCAGCGGGTATTTCTTGTGGCGACCGTGTCATCCATATGACAGACAGTGATTTTTCATCTGACATATCTGCACGGCATCATTTCCTCATTGCCGCAGCTGATACTGTATTGCCTCCACAGTGCGAAACACTTATTACCGTTGTTTCCGAACACATCAGTGACGGGATGTACTCATCGCACCATCTCATCGTCATCTTGCAAGTGGAATCGCCTTCCCATCAAGTCTTGTACGATTTCGCAGCAGCTCAGCAATAGTAGCTGCCACGAACACTTCCCGTGAATCCTCGTGCTGACTAAAGGAACTTCCTTGCCATGCATAGTGGATGCTCACCCTATATCCATGATGGTGCTCACTTCCCCGCTACCTCAGCAACGTGATTTATCGCAAGTCTCTCTTTCCATGCTGTCGAAGACAATCAATCCGAACCTCATGCCACACCAACGACAAGAATTGCTACAATTGCTTCAAGCCCACCAAGCCATTTTTGATGCCACTTCCCCACCACTGGGACGGACTAGTGTTGAAAGCTAAACATTTCGACAGATTTGCCTGTCTGGTTGGGTTGATAACTAAATAAAACTTGAAATTTCTCCAGCCAACACTTTTATTTTATTTTATAAAATAAAATAAAAGTGTTGGTTGGAGAAATTTCAAGTTTTATTACGGACTAGTGTTGCACATCACCGCATCCTTACCGAAGGTAACTAAATTGTACGCCGACGACCTTATCGAGTTTCTCTCTCGGAAAGAAAAGTAATTGAACAAAATATCAATGACATGCTCCGTCGCGATATTATTCGTCCATCAACAAGCCCATGGTCCTCCCCAGTAGTATTAGTTAAAAAAAAAAGGACGGATCGGTACGATTTTGTGTTGATTATCACGCACTCAACAACATTACCCGCAAAGACGTCTACCCGATGCCGCGTATTGATGATGCCCTTGACTCTCTCCAAGGTGCCGAATATTTCTCGACATTGGACCTCCGCTCAGGTTATTGGCAAATACCTATGCATGAGGACGACAAAGAAAAAACCGTTTTCGCAACTCCCGACGGACTTTACGAGTTTAATGTTATGCCCTTCGGCCTTTGTAACGCACCCGCAACATTTAAAAGAATGATCGATACTGTACTTCGTGGTCTCAAATGGAGAACCTGTTTATGCTACTTGGATGACATTGTTCTCTTTTCGTCAACTTTTACTGACCATCTCATGCGCCTGCATGAAGTCCTCAAGTGTCTTGCTTCAGCGGGCCTTCAGCTCAACACCATGAAGTGCCACTTTGCAGAGAAGGAAATTAAAATATTAGGACATCTGGTTAGCCATGACGGCATTCGCCCAGACCCTGAAAAAATAACCGCGGTCTTGAACTTTCCTCGTCCGCAACGGACTACAGATTTGCGCAGTTTCCTCGTCCCGGCGTCCTATTTCCGGCGAATTATAAGACATTTTGCAACTATTGCTGCGCCACTTCATGAACTACTTAAGGCGCGCAGCCCTTTCGTGTGGACTGAACAGTTCAACACTGCTTTTAACGACCTAAAACACGCCCTCACATCGGATCCAGTTCTTGGCCATTTCAGCGACAGCGCTCCTACCATCCTGCACACTGATGCCAGTGGTCACGGTCTTGGCGCTGTACTTCTGCAGCGCGATGCAACTTCACGTGAGAAAGTGATTGCCTTCGCCAGTCGGACCATGACTCCAGCTAAGAAAAACTACACCATTACCGAGCAGGAATGTCTCGCCGTCGTCTGGGCTGTTCAAAAGTTTCGCCCTTACCTATATGGTCGGCATTTCACAGTTGTGACCGATCACCATGCTCTTTGCTGGTTATCTTCGCTGAAACATTCGACAGGCAGACTTGGCCGCTGGATTCTACGCCTGCAAGAATACCATTTCGACGTCGTTTACAAATCGGGCCGCCAACACCAAGACGCCGACGCTCTTTCTCGCTGCCCGGTTTCGGAATCAGCCTGCTGTTTTTCTTCACAATGCATTTCCACCTCTGACCACAGCCGATCATCGCTTCCACCGACGCATATTACGGCAGTTTCTTTTGACGACTCTGAGAACAAGCACGCTCTCCGCTCACAACAATTAGCTGATGCCTACTGTCGGCCTATCATCGACCGCCTTATCGGCGCTTCGAGCCCACCCAACGCTAGGCTTCACCGACAGCTTCGCAATTTCAAGCTTGAAGATGGCATACTACGCCGCTACGTGTATTATCCTGATGGAACTCGCTGGCTCCCAGTCGTACCGCGTGTGCTTCGCCCACGTATACTAGCGGCTTTCCACGATGACGCTACTGCAGGTTACCTTGGTTTTAACAAAACATACGACCGCGTAAAAAGACGATTCTTTTGGCCTGGCCTGTCTACCACCGTAGCTAAATACGTTGCTTCCTGCCACCTGTGCCAACGTCGCAAGCGGCCGACTTCTTCCCCCGCTGGTCTTCTACAGCCCCTTCCCTGTCCCGCCACACCATTCGACGTAGTCGGCATCGACTTATATGGTCCCCTACCTCTCTCCAATGGTGGTAACCATTGGATTATAACAGCTGTCGACCACCTTACAAGCTATGCTGAGACGGCCCCTGTACCGACTGGTTCCGCTGAAGAGGTAGCTAATTTCTTTTTGCGGTCAATTGTATTGCGTCATGGCACTCTTCGGGTGCTTCTAAGTGACCGCGGGACGGCCTTCTTATCGACAGTCGTATCCGAAGTTCTTCGTGCGTCATCGACCCTCCATAAGACAACCTCAAGCTACCATCCCCAGACTAACGGTCTGACTGAGCGATTTCACCGCACCCTATCGGATATGCTATCCATGTACATCACACCGGATCATCGAAATTAGGATACTGTTCTACCATTCGTCACATTCGCCTATAATACTGCAGTACAGCGGACTACCAGTTACTCCCCATTTTTCCTCGTTTTCGGCCGTCCTCCTACTACAATCCTCGGCACTTCCTTCTTCTCTGTGCCCGACTACTCCTCATCATTATCAGCCCAGTTCTTATCCCGTGTGGCCAGATGCCATCATTTTTCCCGCCTCAACACAGAAGCGTGCCAGCAAGACCGCAAGATTCGCTACGATTCGAAGCATCGCGTCGTCTCTTTTCGTCCTGGTGACGAAGTACTGCTCTATACACCACTGCGCACCCCTGGCCTTAGTGATAAATTTCAGCACCGCTATCTAGGTCCCTACAAGGTAATCAACCAAACTTCCCCAGTAAACTACCAAGTCACACCTGTTGATCCCCCAGCTGACCGACGCCACCGTGGAACTGAAATTGTTCATGTATCTCGCTTGAAGCCGTTTGTGCGCCGCGGTACATCGGTTGGTTTAGGAGCGGCCAGGCTGGCCGCTTCCGCCCCCCCCCCCCCCCGGGCAGATTGTGTGAGCTCTCTACGGATCTTCTTTCATTTGTACATACCATGATCTTCTTCCTCTTGTACATACCATCATCATCGTCCCGCGGCGCCGGCTCTGGCGCGTGCTTGGGTTTTCTCCATCAGATTAAACGCTGACATGGCATACCTTGCCTTGCCTTCACGACCTTGCCGTCTGGACCTGGCCTTCTTTCACAATATTGTGAAAGATGTACACCTTCCAAATGTTTTGACCTGAACGCGCGAGTGTAGACTGTCAAGCCGATAACCGCTGCAGAACGGAGGCCAGCGAGAAACTGTGGCACACATAAGGAGCTACCCGGCCCCTTGTAAGGGACTGGATCGCGCTGAGGAGCGCCCCCTCATCGAAAATTTTACCAATACAGTACTGTGCCCGGCGGTGCTTAAACATTTCAACCCGTCCTTTGATGGTGCGTGCCAGTACTGTGGGGAGGTGGCTGACACCTTGCACATGGTCTGGGCGTGCCAGTCAAACCCATCCATTCCCCCCAACCCCAATTCCACCAGAGAGGACTGGTAGGCGGCCCTGCTCGGCTGTCAAGACATCAAGGCTCAAAAGGCCTTGGTTCAACGGACGAGGGCGGCGTTGCTTGCCCATGGGGCCCCGGAATAGGGCCTCCACCTAGTATTGTGAGGGGAGGAGACCGATAGGTCTCTAACCCAAACACCTCTCTGTAACCATTTATTTGTTATTTATAAATGGTTTAACCACCCCCACGTGCTATGAGCAGCCGAGTACAGCTGGCCTCTGTTAGGCTATTCCGTTAACAGCACCTTACTCCCACTTCTTTTGAGCAGTGTTATCACCTTCATTTGTTTCCTTTTGATCGACGGCAGCTTGTTATAAAAAGGGTGAAATGGTAGCACTTGTCCAACGTGGAATGCTTATGCACGCTTTGATTGTACTAGATGCCTGTTATAACTTTTACCTCTTTTCCTATGGTGTACGCATTGGTTTTCTGCCGCGAAAAAGGAACGACGTATGATCACACTACTTCGTTTATCAATTTACACATTCCTCTCCTACGAGAACGAAAGGGGCACTATGCCTATTTCCTATATCGCTTCTAATCGTTTCTCAGCGGCATGCAGAAATAGAGAAAAATGACAATGGAGAAAAATGACAATGGAGAAAAAAGCAGATGGATCTGAATCAACGTCTCGTAAACTAGAAGGCCTGCGCCCCATCTGGTAACGTCACTATATTGCGGCCAACAGGGCGCGTTCCGCCGAACGCGCACTGACGCAAATCACACTTCAAGAAGCATCGTCCGAACAACAGAATTCAAGCACCCTAATTTTTTCCTCTTTTTCTGCGTTCTACTAGCGTTGCTTTATTCTCACGCGTTCTGCACCCCACAGGCTTTGACATTCGAAACAATTAGATGCGCTGTGCTTATGTGTCCAAGCAACTACAATGCGGGGGACAAGGTTAAAGTGTTTTCGTTCCCAAAGGATAAGACACCCTAGAGGGAGTGACTGATTTCCCGAAAGGATACTGCGTTCGCTGCCAAGTACAAGGAACGAAACAATATTTTTTACTCTCGCCAGAAATGTACGGTCTATAAGAGAGCCATAAGACTTAGCTTTGGTTTATGTTGTGGTTAAACCTGGAGTTACGTGAGAGCTGTCTGCATAGCTACGCTTAGTTTCAGCTTGAAAGTAAACACATGACTTTTGCACATAGTTTACTGTATGGTTTCGTCATTATCTATGCCCTAATAGGCACATTTGACCACTAAAGTGCGATGAGGCGTAAGCCTTAATTGCACGGTGGTGCGAGGCCCTCCACCACGGCACCTAATTCTGTTGTCATTCCCACCTTCACGTTGAGGCGATAGCGTAAGCTACCAGCCAACATATAAAGCCCTGCTTTAACCATGGCGTATAATCATGCGCAGCCAAATGTCACGCGGATCAAATACATTATAAATTTTCTTAAACTACATAAAATGAAGGAGCGGCTAAAATGAAATGTGCTTCAATGCAATGCTCTTTTATTAATCACCCAGAATATACCACGTTCCTGAACATTGTAAATGGTTGTGTGCCGCATCTTCAGCCGCCTGCGATTGTTTTCGCAGATATCCGTAATAGACTAGTGCGTCTGTTTTACAGCAACCCATTGAAACATTTATGAGGTTCGATTGTGCCTGACGAGGACAGTGATATCAATATCCTTGTTATAATTAACGGATGCGGCAGATTCCTGAAGTCAGTGAGGGGGTTCTTTAAAACGCACCAATCAAAGGGCTGATTTAGTTGGATCAAGGAAAGAATTTACTGCGATTACGTTACTTCCTAATGCGAAATGAGCGCAGCGCATCACCTGTTTCACCTTTTTCGATAAATTGAGGCAAAGATTTCGAGCAAGACATGTATGTACAATTACAAACAACTATTTTATTTTTCAAAAATATGCCCTAAAAGAGTGAGTGAGTGAGTGAACTTTATTAATTGCTCGGAGATCTTTTTCTTCGCCTCTTCAACCGAGGCTGATGAGCAGTTGGCGCCCCCAGTCCAGGGCACCGCTGGCTTTCCCCAGTTTGCGAGCTCTTGTGACCAGGTAGAGCTGAGCCTCCGGGTCAGAGCTTGCCAGCAAAGCCTCCCACTGTCTTTCATTTGGGTTTTCAATTTTTTGCAGTTGATGTGAGCTGCATTCCCATGTTATGTGGTACAGGGTAGGGGTCTTCCCGCACCACGGGCACTCGTCTCTGAATGTCGTGGATGCATAACACTCCTCTAAAAGTTCCTGACTGTCATGAAGGAAGCTTTTTGGTTGGAGAAATGAAGAGAGCAATTAAGTTATCGGGAAGTTGCGGGAGGCAGCGCGTGGGCATATAGGAACGTTAGGAGCGTGGGCCTATAGGAAGATGGAACCTTCCCAAATATCTTAAATTTACTTGGCAACGCTGTACCCAAAGTTAGCAAGTGTCCCATAGAATTTCTAGCAGTATATTTCAAAGGAAAATGAGGGCGGACGAGATCCGGGCCAGGCCTTTTTCTAAAGTCAAGGGACAGTCGGCTTAAAAACCAGACTATCAAACTAGCTGTATATACTCAAACTACATCAAAATATGATGCTTTTCTCTGGAAGTGTGCGAATTTTCGGTTGCTGCACATGTTACCCTGCAGTTTGGTGTGGGCGCTCTCATTATTCATAAATTATTTTTGCAGAGTGTACCATGTGTGGTCCCCGTCTTCCACTTCAGCTCTGAAGCGTGCCTTTCATAACTGGTTCACAGGAATGGAAAGGCGCAGTATCTGTCACACATTCATCTGTGGGCGCCTGAATTGTGCCGTAAGGGAAGGAAGGAAGGAAGGTGGGAGTGAAAGTGGAGCTGGTTACAATATAAAGACGCAGTATTTGTCACGCCTGTTTCTGTAGACACCTAAATCACGCCGTAAGAGAAAGAAGGAAGGTGGGAGTGAACGTACAGCTGGTTAAAGGCTACAACGCCGACGGCGGCGCTGACGCGAAACCCAGGAATGGGCCCCAAAAAGCTGCGCTCTATAACACAACCAAACCGATCACATATATTTTAACGCGCTAGCATTAAGGGCCCCGTCTGGCAGAAAAATCGGTGTCATCGTCAGCGGTCGTCGTCCTGCGTCGTCCGTGAGCGAAAAATCTCAGAAGCATTAATAAATAAAAACGAGTAGGAGAAATCGCCGACCTGAGGAATCGAACGTGGGTCTCCGGGGTGCGAGACGAGCACCCTAACCACTCAGCCACGCCAGTCTTTTTTTTTTCAGCTAGGTGGTTTGAAATGGACAAAGGCAGCTCTATTGATTCTGGTGATGTCACAGAAATGTCCCTTAGAGAAGTGTATTGTGGCGTATAATAATAATTATGAGCATGTAAATTACAGAATTACAGAACACGCAGTTAAGCTAGTGGCAAATTACTTTTCCGCTGTACTTCCTATTCGCTTTGTGACGTTTTCCGCGCGTCCGAAAACGTAGCGTGAGGTGATCTGCGCGACCCATGCCAACTGTGGAATCGTCACAGGGGATATATTCAATAGCTTGAGTGCGGGCATCTCGGAGTACAGACAGAAAGGAGTCAATAACCGGGGGTCGTAGTATTAGAACGAAACTTGTCCCAGTTGAAAAAGGAACGTGTTCTCCGAACGCGAAGACATTTACGATTGATAGTGAGCAAGATGGGCAAGTGATCACTACCCCAAGAATTAGAAAGGACTTCCCAGCGCCGAAGAAATCGCGGTGATGAGAATGTAAGGTAAGGTCCAGTGTAGTGTCCGCTTGAGAGGGATGGAGACCGATACGGATCGGCGCGTTAGGTCAAGGGCGTCATATAGATGTTTACCATGTTGATTAGGCTGACATGAGCTCCAGGCTGCGTGATGTGCGTTGAAATCTACACCGTCGGTCATGCCCGGGTGTGGCGCGAGCTGGGCCTCTTCCGAGGGCTGCTTGCAATTCTTCCTTTGAGAATGGGCGATCCAGGTCTTGATCAAGGTTTCTAACTGCAAAAATGGAAACTGCTGGTGGAGGCGTTAGGCTGGCGTGTGGGAAAAAGGTACGTATAACTTCATCTTCAACATCAGCCGGGTTGCCATTGAGAAGGAGATCGGCGAGTGGTGGGGCCCCACGTGCCTTGCCATTTAGGCCACGAAAGATGCGCCAAAGTTGTGATAGGCCCTGTACTTGTCCAAGACGGTCGCATGTAGATGCCTTGCCTCACTTTGCAGGTGAAGCTGGTATGCCCGGATAAGCTTGAATAGTCGTCGAAGAAGCACGAGATATTTGTAACGTTCTCTAGACGTATTCGATGACGCGTGCGTCTGTGACTGGGTAACGATGGTAGTGAGCGGTGAAAGAGCGGCCAAACACTCAAGTTCGGCTATAGGAGTGTGCTTAGGTAGACCGGTAATAGTGCGTAGTGTTGCGCGATGAAGGCGTTCGACAGAAGCGAAGTCTGTCTTCGACAGTTGGAGGACGCGTTGTGCCATAGAGGATTTATCCGACCGCCACTGCTCCATCGCCGACCTATAAACCGCGATTTTGTCATTCCCCGAGAGCTCTTCGCTGTCCATCACCAACAAGAACGAATCCCTGATACGACTGATATATACACCGACGCATCGATTACAAGCGAATTTGCATCTATGGGCTGGGTATGCGATGACAACCCTTCCCTTTTAGGCGCTAATGCCTGTCACCTACCTCAAAGTACCCCTCCTCATGCTGAACTCCTCGCGATTTGGGGAGCCTTGCCAAGAGTGCATTGCACCGGAACTGGTTCAACACGTATTCTTACTGATTCCTATGAAGCTTACAAGGAAATCGCTACTCCGGGTTCACAAGATGCAACAGCTACGGCCATACAGCGCCTCCTTAAACGTCAACTCGCGACCAGAACTGTCGCTATTCACTGGACCCCAGGTCACTCGGATAAATCAGGGGGCAATGCGGCGGCACACGCCGCGGCTGCCTTGGCAGGTGGGATGTCCACATTTACTTCTCCACCCCCCTTGCTTCATCCTTACTCGATATTGGGCGGACAACTCACCCCTCCTCTTGCCCTTATGCACTATACTCGGACCAGTCTTCATAGCCTCAGTCAGCATCGCATGTAGGTGGCCATACCAGACCCACCTTTTACGAGAAGAACCCACCTCACCCGAAGTCAAGAAGTCTTTTTGAATAGGCTCATTGCCCATGCGGCTTACACGCCACGTATTATGGCCCGATGGCGTCAGTATACAGAGAAAACGATTACGTGCCCCCATTGTGCTACTCGCGGCGGCATATCTTATCTACTCTGGGATTGCCCTGTTTTTTCTACTGGACATTCCGAGATCAAACCCTTCCGCCTGAAATAGCGTTCTCTTCTAAAACCTGATACTAATACATATATGATATTTGCCAAGTATGGCTCGCTTAGTGGCCTTGTTAGAGCAATGTGATTTAAGTGACGACCTAAACAATGAAGATTCTGTCTACTCCCCTTTATCCCCATCCATGGCCATGAGCTTTCCCATTCAATCAAGGACATTCAATCAGTCAATCGTCTTCGCTTGGCGTATACGTAGCGCCATCATGCGTGTGGCGCACGGAATAAGATAGACAGGGCATGGCCTCCGAGATCTTCATCGCGCCGGCTCGGATCGGCAACGATAATGCCAACGAACGACTGCAACTTGAGGGCCCGCGTTTCGGCAAGGTGGCTGGCAGCGATTCTACGTCCTAGAATCACGTTTCAGAACAAGTAATTACGAAACAGTCATGCTTTGGACAAGTTGGGTGTTGTATTGCCGCGAAACCTTCAAAACTGCGTTGTTTTTCAACAGCCGCCGGCATACAGGCTTATCACTCTGATTCTGGATCGCGTATCAGTTCAGTAATATTTGTTCGTTAATGCTCGATGTCGCTAGTCACACCTTTATCAGTTTCGTTGTAGCGCAAGATGCACCGAGATCTATCTCGAAGGTTCCGGCCACTCGTGTGTCTTTCCAGAATGTTCCAGTCCGTGCTGGTAGCTGTTTGCGACGTTATCTAGATTGTTCTGTGCAGCCTTTAAATTGAGCGTTGTTGAGCGTGACGGGCATTCTTTGTTCGACGATCGACCGGCACGTTTGTTTCTATCGCCGCCGCCGAGTCGCTAGTTCTTTTGCGGGCGCAATTCAGCCCAGATAAAGAGTTTCTTTAGTGCAATCATCGACCCTTTATTTGTGTCGTCGACCTCGTCACCACTACGTGACAGTATCATAAAAACGAACTCCTTGTGTCAATCAAAAGCGGGACAAGCAAATGAGCAGACGGTGCGAACGGGACGCGATAACGCTATCGCGTTTCATTCTTAAAGGCGAATCTTAAGCGTCCTCCAAATTGTTTATAAAAACCCATTAGCCTAAGCAAAACGACAAATGCCAAATAACGAGCTTAGTCTAGGTGGTGGTGGCTTAACACACAGGACGAAAACGAATACAAATAATGGCCACCGGACGGTAGAAGAAAGAGGCTCATGCGGACGCTCCCATTTGCGTGGGTTCAGAGTGCCATGAACGCCGGTGTCTACAGGCGCATAGGTCAGGCCCGAACGTGGCTCGGCGGTGGGAGACGCTCGGCTGACGCAAGAGGCCTCAGGCTTCCGTCACGCGGCAGAGAAGCCTGATTTACAGGTGCTTCAATCCAGCACACCCTGCTCGACACCGAACGTGCGCGCTGGCTACGTGTTGCAGGAGCAGGACAGGAGTCGGCCACACCCAGGTCTGGTCACTCGGGTAAAACGACAGGTGGGATGCGATCAGCAGAAGCTCCATGGCCACTCCCAGGTCTGGTATCTGGAGGGCGTAATCCTGTGTCCTCGACGGTAGACTCGCGCAAATTGTTTCTCCTCACTGGATGCCTCTCAGCGGGTTAAACGGCGATTGTTGCCGAAAGGTGTATCTCAACGCAACGTGAAGGCAACATACACTCACTAAAGTCAGGAAATGATTACGGTGAAGCTAATTGAATAGTGTTACCGTTGTTATGCCGTCATCTCATGGTTGTGTTCGCTGCTGGTTCTGCGGGTATTAAGAATTAAAAACATCGCATTACGCAACCTAAAGGGGAACAGCCCCCACAAAGAAAAACATTTATTACGTTATTTCAACGTTGCGTTTAAATAAAAATCAGAAAGTTACAATTATAGTGTTTGAACCTATGCTCTATTCGCTCACTGCTCAGGTAAGTGGGGTCAATTCATTGCGCCTTGAAACAACGAGTACTGTTGGCTTTAAATGCGCTGTTATTCGTTTTTACAATATTTCCGCTATCCGTCGCCAGGTGACGCTACTCAGAGGACTCTACCGTTGAGAGAACGGAATCTCGCATCTGGCGTGGTAGGCTAGGCGGGACGCGATCATCCGCAGCTCCATGACCACCTGTCCTCCAGTAGCGCTGCTTAGACGATTTCTGTCCTACATGTCACTTCCCCGCACGCGCCACATACCTGTGCCGCCTTCTTCCTCGGTTAACCCTCATGCCGAAAGTTGCAAACACCATGTGGCACTAGCTCCTTACAAATACTAACTAGGCAATTTTTTCTACCATGGAAAACATTCTACCCAAGGAGCGTGGCGCATGGTGTTCTCGATATTTAGTCCACAACACGCACAGCACACCGCACACATCACACACCCTAGATGGTCACCAGCGTTCACATCAGTGTGTCCGCAGGAGTTCCACACAAAACACAAAGCTCTTATAAAATCAGTTAGTTCAATCGTTCAGTCGTGTCCAACTCTTCTTGACCCTATGGACCATGTCACGCCACGCTTTCCGGTCTCTCACTATCTTCCTAGCATCACATAACTTCATCTGCAGTGCCTCGAGAATGCCATCTAAACATCGCGTTCGCTGCCTACCCCTTCTCCAGCGACCCTCAACCTTTCCCAACATCAAATCTTTCTCCAGCGACTCCTCTCTTCTCATCAGATGACCAAAGTAGCTGAGCTTTAACTTCAGGATTTGACCCTCCAATGAGCAGTCAGTGTTTATGGTCGACAGTATCGACTGATTTGATCTTCCGGCAGTCCAAGGAACTCTCAAGAGTCTTCGCCAGCACCACAATTGAAACGCGTCAATTCTTCGGCGGTCAGCCTTTTTCACAGTCCAACTCTCGCATCCATACATCACAACTGGAAAGTTATACGGATCGTGGTTGGCAGACTAATGTCTGCTCTTTACTAGGCGGTCAAGGCTAACCATTGCTCTCTTTCCCAGAAGCAGGCGTCTCCTAATTTCATGGCTGCAGTCTCCTTCCGAGGTAATCTCGGAGCCTAAGAAGAGAAAATCTGTCACAGCTTCGACTTCTTGTCCATTGATTCTCCAGGACTTGATAGGACATGACGCCATCATCTTTGTCTTTTTAATGTTCAGTTTAAGCCCAAACGTCTCACTCTCTTCTTGTACGCGCATCAGAAGCCTCTTGAGTTCCACTTCACTTTCTGCCATTAAAGTGCGCGTATTCTATGCATGGCGTTCTGAAAATGTGTCGCCCATGCGAACATGAAAACCCTGACAAAAATCTAATAAACGAACGCAGAAGATGAGCAAAGAATCAGACGAATGCTTCTGATCTGCTTTAGTATTTCACAGTCCGGCTTCGCAAACATACACTGTTCCATAATGTAACCAACGACACCAACACTGTAAACATTGATTAATCCATCTTACGAACACGCGATCTCCTGCATCAGCTCGCGCACACACTGTCTCCATTTTATAGAAAGCAAACATTTCTTCATACAACGCGAAACATACACGGGGCCTTTGATTGCTCGTCCTGAGCCAGTCATTTTCAGCGGATATGTCATGGAGACGGCCCTGCCGTTCATCTATGTGTGCCTCCTTGACTTCGAAGACAGCCATGTGAGGAAAGGCTTTTTTATTTGGCTGTGATTACTGATTGCTAGTCCTGGCTTCAATACTTCTAGAAAAGCGGAACACGTCTGCATGGTATTCCGTAAGACTAGAGGGTACTGACTTGGTTGTAACACAGTTACCGCTGTAGCTTTGAAGGCAGTCCTGCTTTACAACAATGCTGTATTCCTTGGCTGTCTCACTGGGACCCTCACGAGGAACAACCATCATCCATGCCTCACTGACTTCCGTGCTTGGAGACTCATATACCGATACATTTTGCTCGCTATTGAGCTTGGCATTCTTTCTTGGCACGGCATGCTGGCACGTGTCGCACGACCTGACGAAACATTTAACGTCAGCCTGTAGCCCGCGCCAATAGAACTCATTGACCACTTTAGCTCTAATTCTCCGGGTCCCCTACCAACAGCGAAGTCTCATGCGCCAAGGTGAGGACCCTCGAACGCAAGCACTTCGGTACCAATAGCTATTCGTTTACTTATTCGGTCGGGATACATTTGGTACCACCGGACTAGAACTGCGTTACCAAGATGAAAAGCATAGGCGGTCCAATTCAGTTCAGTTCAGTCGTTCAGACGTGTCCAACTCTTCGTAACCTATGGGCCATATCACGCCACGCTTTCCGGTCTCCCACTATCTTCCTAACATCACATAACTTCATCTGAAGCGCCTCGAGGATGCCATCTAAACATCGCGTTCGCTGCCTACCCCTTCTCCGGTGACCCTCAACCTTTCCAAACATGAAATCTTTCTCCATCGACTCCTCTCTTCTCATCCGGTGACCAAAGTAGCTGAGCAGGGTTTATGGTCGCCAATATCGAATGATTTGATCTTCTGGCCGTCCAAGTAACTCTCAAGATTCTCCGCCAGCACCACAATTCAAACGCGTCGAGTTTTTGGCGGTCAGCGTTCTTCACAGTCCAACTCTCGCATCAATACATCACAACTGGAAAGAACATAGCATGAGTTATACGGATCTTGGTTGGCAGTGTAATGTCTCTGCTCTTTACTAGGCGTTTAAGGCTAGCCATTGCTCTCTTTCCCAGAAGCCGGCGGCTCCTAATGTCATGGCTGCAGTCTCCTTCCAGGGTAATTTTTGAGCCCAAGAAGAGAAAATCTGTCACTGCTTTCACTTTTTGTGCCTTGATGGTCCAGGACTTGATGGGGCAAGACGCCATGAACTTTGTCTTTTTAAGGTTCAGTTTAAGCCCAAACATTTCACTCTATTCTTGTACGTGCATCAGAAGTCTGATGAGTTGCACTTCACTTTCTGCCATTAAAGTGGTATCATCCGCATATCTAAGGTTGTTGATACTTTTCCCAGCAATCTTCACTCCAGGTTAAGACTCGTTCAGACCGGCCTTCCGCATGATGCACTCAGCCTATAGGTTAAATAGGCAGGGCGACAGTATGCAGCCATGTCTCACTCCTTTCTCAATCGGAAACCAATCAGTAAGACCATGCCCAGTTCTGACTGTGGCCTCTTGCCCTTCATACAGGTTCCTGAGGAGACAGATGAGGTGATTTGGAACTCCCATCTCTTGGAGAGCTTGCCACAATCTGCTGTGATCTACGCAGTCAAACGCTTTCGCATAATCAATAAAGCAGAAGTAGATGGGTTTCTTGAACACTTTTGCCTTTTCCAAGATCCAGCGAAGGTTGGCAATCTGGTCTTTAGTTCCTCTGCTCTTGCGAAACCCAGCTTGCACGTGCGGAAGCTCCCGATCCACATACTGCTGCAGCCTACCTTGGAGGATTTTCAACATCACCTTGCTAGCATGCGAAATAAGCGCGATCGTGCGGTAGTTGGAACAATCTTTGGCACCGCCTTTCTTTGGAATGGGGATGTAAACTGACCTCCTCCAATCCTGTGGCCACTGCAGGGTTGTCCAAATCGTCTGACATAATGTATGCAGAATGTTAACGGCGTCATGGTTGATGTTTTGAAGCAAATCAGCTGGAATGGCATCAATTCCGCTAGCTTTGTTCTTAGCAAGGCTGGCTAAGGCCCATTCAACTTCCCTCTTCAGGATGCCCGGCTGGAGATCAGTAATCACAACAGTCTTACGTTGGGTTTGCACATTCGGTTCCTTCTTGTACAGTTCTTCTGTGTATTCCTGCCACCTCTTCCTTATCTGTGAGGCTTCAGTGAGGTCCCTGCCTCTTGCCAAAACATGTTTTCCCTAATTTTCTGTGGCACCTCTCTATGGAGGTATCATTTTTCTGCTCAATATGTAACGCCGAAAATGACACATTGAGCGCATTGTGGGCGAGATCTTTGCGGTCCTCCAGAACTCTCACCGGTGTAGTAGGGGAAGGAATATTGACTAATTATACTATGGCAGATAAGTCGCCAGCTTCATAGAAACTGGTGAATCAAATAAAAATGGAGCCTTTGCACCCGGAACAGTACCAATTATGATACCGTATAGGGGAATGGGTAGGCATCGTGCAATGGCCTTGTCCGAGAAGTATGGCGGTGAGATCCTTACTTCCGCCTCTGGAACTTCATTGATTGTTTTACGCGGCAAGGAAAACATCGTATTTTTTTCTGTGAGAGCATTCGGAGGTACAGGAGCCTGTCGCACAATAATGGAATTGCCACCGGGGTCACGCAACAAGAAGGCAGGCTGTCCGACCGCCTCAAGGTGCATCACGGAAATTTCGGCATCCGCCGAGGTCGAAGTACGAATCATCTTTGCCATCTGGCTTTCTGCGCACTTTGTTCCTGGAGATGCATTGGGAAAGAGCTCCGAATTAGTCAGGAAATAGTCAAATGGCCCACGGTCCCCTGAGCTCTTACGCACGCATGACAGGGCATCATGTCTGACTTACGACGCAATGTCCAGTAAGGTTGCTTTGCCTTCATCCGGAAATCTGCGGCTCTGTGCGCAGTTCTCTCGAAAATGAAGCGCTTAACCTAGGACTGTGAGCGGGGAGCATATGTTTTGGGTCTCACTTCATCTCGTTCTAACTTCTCCTTGAAGACCAGCAGATTACCGTGCCGCTGTGACCTTAGGAAGTGATCCGACGAGTATATCAGTGCTTCAACCGTCTCAGAATCCCGGCAACATAAAAACGCAGCAAGATGGGAGTGGCAGTTGTTTATGAACTGCTTCAACCCAGCGGTCACAGAAGCTGAAAATCCTATTCCGAAGCTGTTTCGCCTTCCTGTGGCTTTTCTTTGTCGACATTTCTCGCGATACCCCTCAGCAGTAAGCTACAATCTCTGCACTAAAGCAAGTATACATGTCATAGTAAACCGAGTCCACGGGCGCGAGCCGACCAAATGCATTTAGAGCTTCCCTACAGAGTCATAACCTCAAACTTGTGGCCTGCTTTTCTCTTGGCCAACCTTGTCCTTTTGTTGGGTATGTTGTTGTATGGCAAATAAGCTACTAAGGCTACCATGCGCCATGCGCCGGGTGTATAGCGTTTCCTTGGTGGAGGATTAAAACTGTTCGGTTATCACGTAGAGCTTGTTTAAATCATTGATACTTCTAAAAAGCCTAAAACAGTGGATATACTTACAAGCGCATTGTTTTCTATGAGTAAGGTTGGATGAAACAGTTTATGTTCGATGTGAAGCTGTCTAAAATATATCTTCTTTAGAAGAGCGTGTTGCCGGGCTAGTTGGTTCTGCATAGTATATAATAGAAATGCGCAACAACTTCAACGGGACACAGGAAGAAACACTCGTGAACTGTTTTGTGTGTTTCTTCCTGTGTCCCGTTGAAGTTGTTGCTCATTTCTATTATATCTTCTTTAGTCTTTCAAATGAATATTCTACACGAGTATAAAATGTGTTTTTTTATAACCTCATGACTATAGTGTTCACAATTTGGCTTATATGCATTCCTGAAGATATAAGTTTGTATTAGATGTATGTGTGTCGTTGCGCAGGCGACGTACGACTACATCAATGAAGTGTTTTTGATAACTGCATGATTTCCATTCTCCAATGACTGGTTTTACAAACTGAGTTTGTTGTTGATTACATTGTCCCAAAACACTGCCATTTTGCTCTCAGTTTTCTTCGTATGAATTTTATGATATCTTTATGAGGTATGTTTACATTTTCGATTTTAATACTGTGGGCAGCTGCTACCCGTGCATCAGCTGTCTCATTACCGCTGATTCCAATATGGCTAGGTACCTAGCAAAATTTAATGTCTGGACATTGAGTTTCGGCTGTTTTTACGCAATGAACTACATTTTCAACTAAGGGTTATCGTCCATTTTTATACTGTAATGCTCCGACTGCGCTAAGAAAGTCATTGTATATTTACACTCTTTTCAAAGTTTCTTTTTATTATTTTTTTTACAGCTAGAAAGATGTAATGGCATATCTGCGGTAAAAATTGATGCGAGCTGAGGTAACCTAACTGTTCTTTTCTATTTCTCTTCTACTACTCCACTACCTACATATAAAGCTGTTTTGAAACCACCTGTATAAAATGCTTTGTGGTCTTTATATTTTCCTTCCAAGGACAGGAACTCATGTAGTATGTGTTCGTGTGATATTTGATTTTTTTTAATGTGTCAGTGTAAGGTCGGATAGAGAGGGGAGGCTGTGCCAAGGTGGTAGTGAGTCAGGTGTCAGGGAAATATTCGGCAATATTTGGAATTTAAATGGGGCGTCCTAGACAATTCTTATGGAAGCGGCCACTTGCCAGTACTAATCAACCTAACATCTTCATCTGAAATCATCACAGCAAAGTCACGACACATGAAACTAAATTTAGCCGACTGGGAAATATTCAAAGAAAGGGCCAGCCTTGACAACATAGCCGACGACGAGCTCAGTATAGACGATGTAAATGATACTATCACAAAATGCATTATTACAGCAGGACATTTAGCAATACCGCCTTAGAAGTAGGCGGTAGGATAGTTAGAGAGGATACCGGTAAGTCTTCTAAGGAGACCAGAGATTTGATTAAGAAACGCAAGAGTATGAAAACTTCCAATCCAACAGACCAGATCGAATTGGCCGAGATATCAAAGCTAATCAATAAGCGCAAGGTGGCCGATATAAGGAAGTATAACATGGAGAAAATTGAGCATGCTGTAAAGAACGGGGGAAGCCTTAAAGCTGTAAAGAAGAAATTGGGCATAGGCAAAAACCAGATGTATGCGGTAAGGGACAAGGCGGGCAACGTCATCACTAATATGGAAAAGATAGTCAAAGTAGCCTAGGAGTTCTATACAGATCTCTACAGTAGCCAAAGTAGTCAGGACCGTAATGAAATTGGCGGTAGGGAAAAACAGTCAGACGTTCCACCAGTGACGAAGGACGAGGTCCAGAAAGCACTAGAAACTATGAAAAGGGGGAAATCAGCTGGAGAGGATCAGATAACTACAGATTTGCTGAAGGACGGTGGGGATATCGTGCTAGAAAAACTGGCCACCCTGTATACGCAGTGCCTGGTGTCATCGACGGTACCGGAACCATGGAAGAATGCAAACATTATCCTCATTCACAAGAAAGGGGACTCTAAGGACCTTAAAAATTACAGACCAATCAGCTTACTGTCTGTTACGTATAAGGTATTTACTAAGGTAATCGCTAATAGAATCAGGACAGCCTTAGACTGCAATCAAGCAAATGATCAAGCAGGGTTTCGGAAACGGTACTCTACTATCGATCATATCCATACCATCAATCAGGTGATAGAAAAATGCTCGGAATATAACCAGCCCTTATACATAGCATTCATTGATTACGAAAAAGCATTTGACTCAGTTGAAACCTCGGTGGTGATGCAGGCATTGCGAAATCAGGGGGTAGATGAGCCGTACGTGAAAGTGCTGGAAGATATATATAGTGGCTGCACAGCAACCATAGTTCTGCATAAAGAAAGTAACAAAATTCTCATAAAGAAAGGTGTTAGGCAAGGAGACACAATCTCCCCAGTACTATCCACAGCTTGTTTAGAGGAAGTATTCAGAGACTTGGAATGGGAGCAGTTAGGGATAAGGGTCGGTGGAGAATACCTCAGTAATCTGCGATTTGCTGATGACATTGCCTTGCTAAGCAACTCAGCGGATGAACTGCAAATAATGATTGATGACCTAAACAGGAAAAGTAGAAAGGTAGGCTTGAAAATCTATATGCAGAAGAGTAAGGTAATGTTCAACAGCCTCGGGAAGGAACAGCAGTTTACATTAGGTAGCGAAATAGGCGAATATGTCTACTTAGGACAGGTAGTAACCGCAGATCCGGACCACGAAAAGGAAATAACAAGAATAAGATTGGGATGGAGCGCATTTGGCAAGCACTCGCAGAATATGACTAGCAGCTTACCGGTATCGCTCAAGAGGAAAGTATACAACAGTTGCATCTTGCCTGTACTCACCTATGGGGCTGAAACGTGGAGGCTAACCAAGAGAGTTCTACTTAAGTTGAGGACAACCCAGAGGACTATGGAACGAAAAATGGTAGGGGTAACATTAAGAGATAGAAAGCGTGCAGAGTGGGTCAGAGAAATAACTCAAGTTACCGACATTCTAGTAGAAATTAAGAAGAAGAAATGGACATGGGCAGGACATGTAGTGCGAAGAGAGGATAACCGATGGTCGCTGAGGGTAACAAACTGGATTCCAAGGGAAGGAAAGCGTAGCATGGGGCAGCAGAACGTTAGGTGGGCGGATGAGATAAAGAAGTTCGCAGGGGTCAAATGGATGCAGCTAGCACAGAACCGGGTGAAGTGGAGAAATATGGGAGAGGCCTTCGCCCTGCAGTGGGTTTAATCAGGCTGAGGATGATGAATCTTCTGGACGTATAAAACAAAATCAGAAAATTTGGTACCCTGCAGAATGTAAAGCAGCAAAAAGAAAGGAACCAAACAGGCCTGCAAAATGTTCCGTAGATATTCGACACAAGATAATCTAGTACATTTGAAGAAAGCGAAACCCTCTCCTTTGGCCACATGTTCAAATCTTTTCAAATATGCACCTAAGTTATCTGAAACCCCGTCGGGTTGGCGCAGTGGTTACGGCGCTCGACTACTGTTCCCAAAGACGCGGGATCAAATCCCGGCCTCGGCGGCCGCTTTTCGATGGAGGCGAAAAGCAAGGCGCCCGTCTGTTGTGCGATGCCAGTGCACGTTAAAGAACCCCAGGTGGTCGAAATTTCTGGAGTCCTTCACTACGGCGTCTCTCATGGCCTGAGTTACTCTGAGACGTTAAACCCCACAAACCAAACCAAACCAATCAACTTTCATTGAATGGCGATATAAGGCTAGGGGTGCTTATGGAGGGAGCTGGATGACGCTGCGTTCTGCCTGTAGCTGAGAAGTAATTGCGCCACCTTCAATCAGCCTTACTTTGAACTCCAAATTACGTGCCTCCATCTTATTCGTTACTTGCTCTAAATCTAGTTTCTCCTTAGGAGCTCGTTCTAACTTCGGCTTCTTCTGTACAGCTTGCGCCTCTAGCTCCAGTTTCTTCGTTGTAGCTCGCTCCTATGCATCGCGTTTTTCTTTCGCAGCTCCCTATAGCTCTCCATTTTCCCTTCACAGCAGTTTCTCCTACACAGCTTGCGGCTCAACGATTATGCCTTTTCGCGCCTTGCGAAGCTCTTCTAGCACCCTCTCTCGCAATTCGGCATCCTTCAATTCCATCAACTCCGAAGTGCTGATATTGTCTCCAAAAATATTTTCCTTATCTACTCTAGAGACCGGCCCAGACATGTTGCGGACGCCAAAATTGTGAGGAGGTGAACACACACTCTTCTTTCACCCCTTACCTTTTCCCACTACCATCCCTCCTTCCACACTGCTACTTGTACCCTTTGCCCAGAACCCTTTGTCTCTTCAATCCACATCCTCTCCCTCTGCCCGGCGGACCCTCCCCCGCAGGGCCTACAGCAACTGAAGACCTAGGAGGACAGGGAGACCCTGCTGCGTTCAGAGGACCCGGCCGTGCAAACCATCGCCACCGGCCGGGCGGCCAGTGTTATGATCCTCAGGGACATAAACACTTGAATCTCAGTGGGGTCGTGCGGGGACCCAGGGGCCTGCGCGCCCCGAATTCCTACGTGTAATAAAAGTTTTCTCTCTCTCTCTCTTTAAAACCCACTAATCAAAGGGTTGATTTTGTGGGATCAAACGCACGGTCAGGCCGGTCAAACTAGAAAAATATGTTTTTATACAGGCACATTAGACTAGATAAAAACACACTAAAAATAATGAGCCTAACAGAAAAGAAAATGAATAAAAATTAATAACAGTCACCGGACGCAGGAAAGAAGTCCATGCGGACGCTCCAGGTTGCTTGGGATCGGAGTGCAAGGATCGCCAAGTGGCCAAACACGCTTGGATCAGGCCAGTAGGTGGCTTGGCGGAGGGAGAAGCTCAGCCGAGCCGAGAGGTGTCAGGTTGCCGACACGCGGCAGAGACACCAGATTTCCAAGTGCGTCTTTTCAGCGCACCCAGCACGACGACAAACGTGCGTGCTGGCTACTTGCTCCAAAAGCAGGACAGCAGTTGGCCACTCCCAGGTCTGCTATGCTCATAGGACAGGGGGGACGCGATCAGCCGCAGCTCCGTGACCGCCCGTTCTCTAGGAAAGCTGCTCCGCCATCTCTGTCCTACGTGTCACTTCCCCGCTCGCACCGCACGCGCCACATACTTGAGTCGTCTTCTTCCTCGGTTAACCCTCGAGCCGAAGGTAGCAAACAGCATGTGGCGCTAGCTCCTTACAACAAAGGTACATCTGATAGCTGTACTGACCTGATAGTAAATCTCCTTTGAAAGATCAAGCAAACCATCCTCACAAAAACAGAAAGGACTCTGTTAACTGCGCCTTTCCCTTCCTGTGAACCAATTTAACTCTGTTAATCATTTCAGTGAACAAGAGGGAATGTAACAAGGCGACGGATATTGCATATACCGATGTTAAAGAGCTCAAAATGAAAACACTGACTTCAAAGCGAAGTTAGCGCTGTTACCGTCATTTTGTAATGTTCACGTATATTGTACTTGTCTATTTGTGAAAAATTCACGCCACCAAATATATGCGGCACCCATGTACCGAATTCAAAACGTGTTTCCTCACTAAGCTGCGCTTACAACAAGCAGCAGTCTAAAATGAAAATAATTATTCCTTGGAAGATTTCATCAACCGACGCGCAAGCTCCCCAAACAGCATGCTGCAAACTTGCTGAGTGACACGTTTGAAGCAGCGCGGCGGCGTCAGTCGACCCACGATGACATGGTTGGCGTCATGACACGTGACGAGCAGACCTTATATATAGGAGGCATTGGCTGAATCCGGTTTCTTACCAGCTGCCACGTACCGTTTATTGTGCTCGTGCGCCCATTCTCGCTTATTTTGTTGCTGTGCTCTGTCATAAGACTATAAAATTGGCGCTCGGTGCCCATGTGTTCAGGGCAGATAATTCAGTTCAAAGAACAAGGGAACCTTCAATCGTGTCCACTGCACAGTGATGTTTAGACGCGCCTCCTTATGGCTGCAGGAGCATTTGCAAGATACATTAATTCCGAGCCCGGCGCCTCTGACGGAAGAACCAAGTCATCCTTTGCCCGAAGGTCAAGTGGAACCTCTTTCAAGGGAAGGAGGTACGCTCCATTGCACGTTTGCTTTATGCTCAGGGCGTGTGTGCGTTTCATTTGGCCTGTTGGTGACTATCCACATGTAGGCTGCTGCAACGAAACGAAACCCCTACTAATTTGTACTAGAGTAAATACCGAAAGAACTCTCCAGCAGTGTTGGCAGAAATAGACTCAAGAGCTTAGATTTACTGCGGAAGTGCCCACAATTCGTAAATATGAATATTACGAACAATCCAAGGCATCACAGTTTTTCTCTTCTGGCCTGCTTTCGAACATTTGTTACCAAAATAGCAAGACAACAAGAAAGCGTCAGCTTCATTTAGATGATAAGTTAGTTTTGTGATGTTAACATCTTTTGATTACACTTCTACCTTTTTTAAATCCGCGCTGTAAGTAAATAAAAAATAACGCGCTTTGCAGGTCATACGGCTTCTGTTTTAGGGGAGAAAATGAAAACATGTTTGGCACATTTGTAGGCCATGGATATCTATTTAGGTGTTCAGCAATTTCTCAGTTCACTCGTGCACTTTCCCGCTTTTTGTGGTTAAATTTTAATTTCAACTGCTAAAACATGTCCTGTTTAATCTATTTGCCCGAAGAGGAAAGGCACGTTTTTATTTACTGTGACGTTTGAGCTACGGAAAATTGTTTAATGCAAGAAATTCGCACGCTCAGTGAAATATCAGAAAAATATAGGACATGTGTGCTTGAGTTTTATAACACTCCCATCCCTCGTAACTTCCTAATTACCCAAACAGCGGCCGAGAGCCACCCCATCAATCACATAAAGGCTTCAATCTTTTGAATATTTTACCAATTCCTTCAAAATCTATGCCTCGTTTTAAAACATGCATGTCATCTTTATCATTTTTGGTTATATTGCAGAATCGAATTCGAAAAACGATGCGCAGAAAGTAAAAATATCTGCTCAGGTCAGGGGACACATGCCATTTCCATGTGGTCTTTTAGGCGAAATGCTTTGTAGGCTCTTGGAAAGAAATCCCGTGCGCGAGAGTTTTATTTAAGACTTGTTGCCATTTGATCCAATTTTATATTTGTGTGGTTTTGGATCATTATTATGTCCCGATTTTACCCCGCCGTGGTGGTGCAGTGGTTAGGGCGCTCGACTGCTCTGCCCAAGGAGGCCGAATCGAATCCCGGTTGAGGCTGCTGCCCTCCAATACGGCGTCTCTCATAGCTTGAGTCGCTTTGGGACGTTAAACTCTACAAACACTTTCTCTAGCGTTTGTAGGGTGTAACGTCCCAAAGCAACTCAAGCTATGAAAGAAACCCTACAAACACCTTCTCTAGTGCCCCGCCGTGGTGGCGCAGTGGTTACGGCGCTCGACTACTGTTTCAAGGATGCGGGATCGAATCCCGGCCTCGGCCGCCGCTTTTCGATGCAGGTGAAAAGCAAGGCGCCCGTGTGCTATGCTATGTCAGTGCACGTTAAAGAACCCCAGGTGGTCAAAGTTTCCGGAGTCCTCCACTACGGCGTCTCTCATAGCCTGAGTTGCTTTGAACTCTAACGTGCGCTAACATCGCACAGCACATGGACGCCTCTTCGTTTCGCCTCCATCGAAACGCAGCCGCCGAGGTCGGGTTCGAACCCTGGTACTCCGGCACAGTAGTCGGCGTCTTACCACTGCACCACCCCGGCGGGGCCACCCTCCTTCCCACCCTTTCTTGTTGGCGGAACCAGGCGTATGTCTGTCGAAGGAGCGTCGCTGCACCTGCTGCCGCCGCCGCCGCGCTGGCTCGCCCTTCCAAATGGTGTTGGCCCTTCCCACCGACACTTGACGTCACGGTGGCTATGCGCAGTTGCGCCCCTATCAGCAAGGTGGTTGTTAGGGAGTGGGAAGGAGCGCGCCGATGTGCAGCGGAGAGGCTACAGCTTGCACCGTTCCAATTCACAGACGGACGCACGCTGCGAGTGTGAGCGTTTAAAGGCTTTCGTCTTCAAATAAATAAATCTTGCCTCCAGCGGGAATCTAACCTTCCTGTCTACAGATCCCCAGTCGAACGGATTAACCAACTGCGCCAGGCCTCGGATTCTGATACGCTCTTCATAATTGTCCTTGTCTACAGTTAAAAGCCCCGCCGCGGTGGTGCTGTGGTAAGACGCCCGACTACTGCCCCGGCGCACCCGGGTTCGACCCCGACCGCAGCAGCTGCGTTTCGATGGAGGCAAAACGAAGAAGCGTTCGTGGGCTGTGTGATGTCAGCGCACGTTAAAGAACCCCAGGGGGTCGAAATTACTCCGTAGCCCTCCACTACGGCTCCCTTTTTTCTTTCCCTTTCCACTTTGACTCCCACCTTCCTCCCTTCTCTTACGGTGCGGTTTAGGTGTCCACGTAGACAAGTTTGACTGATACTGCGCCTTTCCTTTCCTATGAACCAATTATGATTATTGTTACAGTTAGGATAGCGGGATTCCGCGTGACAGATACTGCGCTTTTCCTTTACTGCAAACGAATTATAGAACGCGGGTGAAGTTTCATGCGTTCATTGGATTGCTGGTTGTATTCGACAAGGAGCGCGTGACCAGGAGATGTGTGCCTTACAAAGCTGACCCCGCCGGTCGTCCGGTACAGGTGTCTGCGCGGCACCTTTCATTTGGCGATGAAAAATACACACAACTCGGAAGCAATACAACGCCTCCGCACCACAGCTCACCAAATAATCGGCCTTATCCACCACATCTCCACACGTCGTAGAGGCATGATGGAGGATGACCTCTGCCGGCTAACACAGGCATCTCTCGTTAGCAGGATAGTATTTATACTCCTATCCCTACTATCACCTTCGCCGAATAGATGAGGATGCAGTTAACAGCATCATCGGCACGGTGTACAAGGCTGCCCTACGGTTGGCACGATACGCTAGGGCACACCTCCTCCAACTGGGCATTTACAACACTCTTTCCAAAATTATAGAGGCACACAGAACAGCCCAAATTTATTGCCTCTCTAGGGCAAATCACGGCCATCCATCCTTCACCGGTTAAACATCAACTCAATAGGCGATCCCCATCCTACCACCCCCCTCCCAACATGTGTGCACAGTCGCCTCGTTGTCAAAGCGCTACCAAAAAACGCACGCCGTCAGCACAAAGCCAGAACACTCGATGACACCTACCATACCGACGAACACGTAATATACGTGGACGTGGCAAGGCAAGATGCAACAATCTATGTAGCCTGTACTACCACGCCGCAATCTACCATTATCTCCGCTGCCATGGTGTGCGCCTCCTTCCCCATCGCAGCGGAAGAAACAGCGATAGCGCTGGTCATGGCTGACCCGCGCACGCGTACAGTCCTCATTGACTCAAAAAGAGCAATTCTAAATTTCTCGGCAGGCTACATCTGCCTTCCTGCTGCACGCAACTTGCGCGGCTACACTCCCGACTACAAAATTACCCTAGTCTGGGAGACAGGATTTTTTTTTTCGATGATGGCATCAGGATTATGAACAAGTGGCTTTCCGCGATATCCAGAGGATTTTATATTCTGTGTGGTGCGGCGCTCGAGAAAGCGCCAAATAAAGGAAGCCTGTGGCCCAGCGGGGTCAGCTTGTCATGACGTAACGAAGGGATGTGACGTCTTTAGGACGTGACTTCTAGTTATAAGGCATGATCGAATGTGACGTCATGATCACAACATTCGGTCAAGATGTCATGACTGGTCTTGACGTCACCAAGTGATGACATTAGTCTCTAGATAGCCCGCGTAATCTCGCGAACACTTCTCAAAAATGAATGGACTACGCTGGCGAGTCATAAGCCATAAAAGCCTTTCGCCTTAGAAACCATGGCATTGATTTAAACGCAGTCCTTTTGTACATCTGTACTTTTTCTCATGTCAGAAGTCTTGTCATTTTGCCCATGAGTAACATTAACATGAGTCAATGAGCAGCCAACATGGAGATGAAGCGTGCATTTCGTTCAATATTGAGCAGGGTGGCAACGTTTGCAAAAAGCGGCAAGATGAAATGACGTGTCGCCAAATACCAGCTCTGTCTCTAATATGCTGAGAAACCATTCGCTCTGTTCGTACTTAATTAACACACTTTCTGTTTGCAGTGTGTGTAAAACTGCGCAGCCATGCTTTGTCCCCGGTTCAGCATACTCCATCCACGTGATCTTCTGGGGTGCCGTAGGTGTATATGGATTGCAACTTTAAAGTAAATGCGTTTTAGTTAGCGTTTTAGATTTATCATGGCTATATGTGTCTATGCGACCAATTTGTGTGCCTCAGATGAACAAACTCTGCGCTGTTCTCTTTTTGGTCAACACTACAGATCATGGTGCCAGCAAGGACCACTCCAGGATGCAGCACCATAGTCTTCGATCCCTGCGGAAGTCTACTCGCAAGATCAGAGTCAGCGACTGGGAGTCTATGGTCCACCACAAGCATCGATACCTACGGAAACGTGAGTACATCACGAAGGTTGGGGTTGGTAGAAATGCGTAGTACATTTCGGAAGAGCGTTGCTATGCAGCAACACAAGGATAACGCTTTATCTTTGAGGACACGATCCATTGCTATCTCCGACTGAGCTTTCTTTTTAATTGGTATTCTTGTGTGCAATAAACACATTTCAAATTAAGAGTATTGGCGCCACACGTGGTTAAGTGATTGAGAAATGACATCGAAATAAAAGCAAAGTAAGCGTACCCATAAGGCGTCCATAATATATATATGACTTTGTAACGGAATGCCCTCCTAATTACGCACATATTTTTGGTGTGCAGTCTTACCAATCCAATGTGCGTGAAACACTGTGACAGACATTGTTGTGACTGTAGAAATAAAGAAATGAAACTGCATGGGCCTGCTACTGGCTCTGTAGCTGAGCCACTTCGGCTGCCTCGTGTGGACAGGAGAAATAGAGAAAAAAGAAAAAGAGGAACAGAGAAAGACGCGCGCTGCAACGGCCGTCGTCCTCCACCGACGCGATGGTAGCTGCAATGACGGCCTACAACAGGTACAAACACTTGTGGAAGGCTAGCCCCCGCCTTAGACGGCTGGTACCTACCAGTCCCAGTTCCGTAGGGCGAGGAGCAACCACCCTCCTGTCGACCCCCCGCTTGTTAATCAAGCCGTCTAAACAAATCTTACGTGACCCTCTCGGTAGCATGCCTATCTCCCATTGCAGGGTGTGGGTTGGAACTCCTCAAAATCCCTACATTATTCTAAATACTAAATCCCAAAATCTGCAAAACTGTTTCTTAAGCTAAATAAATTACTAAATTACTGACGTCATAACCGTACAAATATGTGACAACATTTAATTTCACATTACATGTCACGTTTTATTCACTTTCTTTGACCCCGATGTCTTGTGGCTGGAAGGGGTCATAATATTTTGCTCACGACAAGTGACGCTGAACATGGCTTTTCCGTGCCACGGAATACTTAGTAGGATAACACTAAAACGGAGGACACATGCATCTGACGATTACATTTGACAACCTCTGTTTTGCAACTTTCATTATAGTAACAATAATTCGTTCCAGGAAAAGAATGGCGCAGTATCGGTCCCACTTGTTCTGTGGACACCTAAATCCGCACCATAGGGGAAGGGAGGAAGGTGGGTGTTAAAGTGGAAAGAGATGAAGTTGTTGTTGTTGTTGTGGCTGTTGGAAGAAAGAAAAGAAAATGCACGGGCCTGCTACTGGCTCTGTAGCTAAGCCACCTGCGCTGCCTCGTGCGGACAAGAGAAAATGAAGAAGAAAAAAAAGAAGAGGGAGAAAAAATACTGAGGCTTAGCTAAGGTTAGGCCTAATCAGATGCGAAGCATATTGGTGGCTATAGCTTGGAAATGCACGGTTTTTCCTTGGTTAAACTCGGAAATACACAGTTTTCCTTGGTTAAACTCGGCAATAACATGACTCGTTCATCTCGAAAATACGGTAGTATAACTGTCACCGACACACAACGAACATGACGAATCCCGGGCCAACGTTGATCGATTACCACTACGCGAATATGTACGCGTACCAAAAGCTTTTAGGACATCGACGTGCTGAAGGGATCAACGATTATGAATTTTTCGGCAACAACAAGGTCATATGGGAAAGCCTCCCCCTAAACTACCCATGTCCAGCTGGCTTGACATGCAGGAACGGTCGTTTCGTTTTCACCAGGCATGGTTGTGAGGTCACGTCATGTATACCCTTCGAGCCATATCACCGCCACGGTGGTCCTTCAACGAGTAGATAGAGACAAACACACGTGTTACTCTGCTTCTTCCTTTATTTTCTCCAAACCAATAAACACACTCTTGTGATCCGTAAAACTATGACTCTTAGTTTGTACATCACTTATTCGGTATTGTTGCCCACTATTCCTGTATAAAACCAAATCTAGACTGTTACCCCATTGGGTTGTGTGTTCAGGAGGCATCTCAATCCCGTGTGTGCCTAGCAGAAGCAGACGCACCCACCTCATATGCCGCCGCTCCGGCATCACGTGTTCACTACAGCGCACCTAACGGTAGAAGTGGGAAGCGCATTGGTAGCGACGCCGCGCTCGACCGCGCGAGCCGGCTGCCCATCTTTCCTCGGCTCTGACGTCACGCATCACGTGGTACTCCTTGGTAGCGACGGCGCGCTCGACGGCGCGAGATGCAGCCCGGTCTCTCCTCTGTCGTGACGTCACGCATCACGTGGTTCTCCTTGGTGGCGACGCCGCGCTCGACGGCGCGAGATGCAGTCCGGTCTCTACTCTGTCGTTACGTCACGCATCACGTAGTAGGTCATGAAAGGTCAATGGTGGCGACACCGCCGCGCTCAAGGAGCTGAGGCTTGGCTCTAGTAATATGCTTCGCATAAAAGACGCGCGCCGCAACAGCCGTCGTCCATCACCGGAGCGGTGGCGGGTGCATTGACGGCACACAGCAGATAAAACTTCGGTGCCTGGCTAGCCCTCACGCCGCACCGTCCCAGCCCCGTAGGTAGGCTGATAGAACAGGTACTCCTCTGAAGGGGCTGGGACAGGTGGTGGTGGTGAAAACATTTATTATAATACATATAGGTATATACACTAGGTGGGATGCCTAGACAGGCACTCCATTGGCGTTTGCCGCAGCCCGGGCGCGCTGCGTTAAGACCTTTTGGGCCTCTAGGGTGCAGCAGCCGGACAGGGTCGCCTCCCTGTTCTCTCGGGTGGGGTTGGGGATAGGGGGCAGAGATGGGTTTTTCTGGCAGGCCCACACCATGTGTTAGGTGTCACACACCTCCCCACGGTGCGAGTACAGCCCGTCGAAATGCGGATCAAAATGTTTTAGAATAGCCGGTCACAACATTGCATTGCTGAGTAGGCGCAGGAGCACCCGCTCGTTAGCCCTCCCCAGCCCCTTGCACGGGGTGGGAAGGGCGGTCACCGCCGCTTGCGGCGGGGCTAGCCTGCCACAGAATTTTGTCTGTTGTAGGCCGTCATTGCACCCGCCACCATTTCGGTGGTGGACGTCGGCTGTTGTGGCGGGGCGCGTATTTCTCTCTCTCTTCCTTTTCTTTCTTCTCAATTTTCTCTTCTGTCTGCACGAGGCACCGGAGGTGGCTCAGCTACAGAACCAGTAACAGGCTCGTGCATTTTCTTTTCCTTCTTCCTACAGCCACAACAACAACATCAACAGCCCCGTAGGGCCAGGAACGGCCATCCTTCAACGCCTGTGGGCCGTCGTTGCAGCCGCCACCGCTGTGGTGGTGGTGGACGACGGCTGTTGTGGCGGCGAACGTCGTTCTCTCCCTCTTGTTTTTTTTTTCTTTCTTGTCTATGTTCTCTTCTGTCCGCACGAGGCAACGGAGGTGGCTCAGTTGCAGAGCCAGTAGCAGGCCCGTGCACTTTCTTTTCCTCTTCCTACAGCCACAACAACGACAACCACTTCCGGGAAGAGAGGAAGAGTCATCGTAGAGGAGGGCTGCGGCGTAATTGTGACCACCTGGAGATCTTTAACGTGAACGGACAATGCACTGCACACGGAAGCCTCTCCGTTCCGCCTCCATCGCAGCCCAGTAAATAGTAGTTATGGTAAACATAATTAGCAGAACATGGAAACAAAAGATAGTTTGGTTTGGTTAGTTCGGTTTAACGTCCCAAAGCGGCTCGGCTATAAGAGATGCCGCATGCAGGATTCGAGAAATTTCCACTACCGGCGGGTCTTTAACGTGAATTGTTGACCCGCCGTGGTGGCGCATTGCCTAAGATGCCCGACTACTGTGCCGGGGTACCCTGGTTCGATCCAGACCGCCGGCGGCTGCGTTGGGAGCAGCACAATATGGCGCACGAATCTGATTGTTGTGTGATTCTTTTATTTGAAGCTCGGAAAGAATGTGATAAACATGGGAACTTCTTTATCAGAAATAAAGAGGGCTTCTGAAGGTGCTCTCCAACCTTGCAAATAAGAATACTTTCTAAACTCACTATTCAGTAAATTAAAAACATTATCCTAAATAAGTAATCATTTACCCCCGAACAAAAAAGAGCCTGTGGTGGACTAGAGTTCTGGCATCTGTTTGCGTCTTGGTTTCTATGATCTATATCACATTTTTAATTCTTGAGCCCCCGGCACAGGTTAGCTAGGACATTGGTGTGCATATATGTAGATATAAAGGAAACTTCATAACATTTAAGCAATAGAAACTCCAGCCCTAGGCTGTATTCTGGGCTGGCAAACAGCAAGGAATACGCAGAAGGCTAGAAATAGTTTGAAGAATACATTGCTACATTAATCAGGTTTTTACATCATCATGTTGGGGCAAATTGTATATGCAGAATTGGAACTGGGCATCCAAGTAGTATAGCCATTAAAAAAGGATTTCCGAATAAAATTTTAGCTTCCTCACAAGGCGCCAAAATGCGATCTTGATTGGTATTTTAACCCAATCACGCTGCGCCGCCATTGAGACCGGGGTACATTGCTCGGCCAATGTGCGCATTGAAACCGGCCGGCGAGCGCAATGACTGCACGCATTGGGTACTGGCGCGGGGGCTAATAGCGAGCCCTTTGTAGAAATGGAATTGAAAACTCACTGTAGCGTGTCCGCCTAGCTCTGAATTGATGCCTACAGAGTGGCGAAATATCTGGATGGAGCGATATGGAGTACGCTCTACTGTTAAAGGAAACTCCCAAAAGCATGAGCGGAGCACTCCGCGAAGTGCCGGCTTCCATAGCCGGCGAGAAATGGAAATACAAGGCACATGCGCAGTGAGTGCGGAATGTGGAGTCAGCCTTGTATCCTACAGGGCTGTCTAGGCACTTGCCTCGCGGAGCCGGAATGCATAGAATGCGGAAGCTACACTAAAATTATAAAATGCATTTTATTCACTCATATTCATAGTGATGGTTATTCAGAGTAACTTTCGGTTGCTGATAATCATGGCCATAATGTGTGTATGACCTCGACTATGACTGACTAACGATTACTATGACTAACCGTGGCTATGTATATCCATGACTATGACTATGGCAAATGATGATTACTACTTACTGCCTGACCATGACTATGATCAACTTCGACCTTGCTATGAAATTACTATGATTATAACTATGAATAGGACTATTACATGATTGGTTATGACTGACTAACCATAATTATAACTATGCATAAATTAATTGCCATAGTTAGTCGAGTCATGATTACATAATTGTTTTTGTCATTCATAGTTATGGCCATTCATAGTTGTAGTTCATAATAGTCATAGTGTTGGTTTTTTATACTTGTATTTTGTCAGTCATAGTCATAGCAACCTAACCATTACAATGAGAATGGTTAGTTTAGTCATGGTTACATAATTATGGTTTGCTATATATCATGACTATTCACAGTTGTCATTCATCAATCATATTCGTGGTTCATCATATTCGCATTAGTCAGTAATTATCTCGGTAACGGCTTGGCATAGTTATAATTAGTCATTGTTAGTCAATGTCATAGACTGTTAGGCATTGTCAAAGTCATGGATAATCAATCATAGATAGTCATGCTTTGTTATAGTAATAGTCACTCAGTAATAGTCAGGTAACAGGCGATATATGACTAACCACGACTAGGACCAACCACAACTGAACATATTATATTGCTACGGGTCGACTCATCGAAGATGATGCAGATGATGTGTGTGCACTTGGCGCGTATTCAGGGCTTAAATCCAGGGCAGTGGACTGTGTTTTGACGTCCGGTGCGCCCGGTGCTTGTGTCGTCTTGTACCAGTTTTCTTCGTGGTTTGCACTCCTCCTGCCAAGTAACATCTTGGTGGAGAAAATTCTCATGCTCCGCGTCCTGAAGTATTCCACCACGGATGACTTTTTGCTTTGAAGAAGATAGACCTTCTGGTCGAGGAAAAAAAAAGTAAACAAGGCCATTTTTCTCATAAGTGTGCATTTTGGAATATCTATTTGCAAGCAATAACATCCTCATATTGGCGTAAAGACGCCTAACCTACTCCTTGCCAGCAGTACTTTGAACGCACAAAATATATTAAGCATGACTTGAATAACGCCACTTGTTTACGTCATAGCAAAATCTGGAAACAGTGATGTATGTCAAATGCCTGCGTGGGGCAGGACATCGTTCATATTTTTTCTCCCTTAATATTGACGTTAGGACTAAATAATTGCACTGTTGATATATTTAGTACTACGTACACAATATATTTAAATAGAAGATAAATATAAATGAAAAATATGAAATAATTAGTTTGACCTGACGTGGAATCACCCTACTAGAATTTAGGAATATTGTTTGGTTTCCATATTCTCAATAACTGATAAATATTAAAGCCAATACCGCTAGAGTAGTAAGGCTACCCTACTGAAAAACTAGCAGTTCTGCCGGACCCTAACCTCACAAAATCTCATCAAATCACATAGCCGCTCATACGGTGCACATCATTATCATAAAATATATTTCATAATTTGTCAATATACAAGAAACCATGAGATCTTACTCAATTATATGCGACTTGTATGCGATTTCTTACGTGGATTGAGCGAGCCTGTGAGAGAAAATGTAAGGTTATTGCCTCATACAATTTTTTCAGTAGGGTGCCTTTAAGAAACACAGAATATCTGTTCGCTCACAATAATGCTTAATGATGCAGGAATGCCAAGTCTACAATACGAAGCCAAATTGGCTCGATTGAAATATTTGAATTATACCTTATTCACGGCAAAATAAAAATTTACACTACAAAGCACTGCTTTTGTACACACTAGACAAACGCCTCATAACCACAAATATACGCACTGTGAGTGCTCACCGCAAAGATTGTTTCAAATATAAAAATTTTCCTTCAGCAACTAGAGAATGAAACCCAACTTCATTCTTAATTTTCACGCACTAATATTAAGCAACTTCATAACGTTGCAGAACGCGAATTACTAGCATAGCGATTGTGCTTATTCTATTGGTCATAGTCTATTGGTGACTAAACATTCGCTTTCGCTTTTGTTCGAATCGCCGTCTTCGCCCTATATGAACTGAACTGTCTATTGCTCTTTTTTTTTTTTTGCCCTCACTAGTACCTTCAAACTTTTGCTTTGATCACACTTTGTTTTTCTGGCGTTTCGGCACTTAGTTTATACGTGCGATTGATATTCGCTATACTAGTTTATACTGAAGTACCGTATTTAATATTGCTTTCTATCCAGTATTTTATTAGTTTTGTTTCAGCCATTTTTTGTCAAATTGCAGGAGTTACTTGTGTGTCTTTCGTATTGTAATCTGCTGTAAGATTTTCACTATCGTTAAATAAAAAACAGAAATATAGATATATAATAATCGTAGTGTGCTGCTCTCGTTAATTTGATATACGCAATAAAATTACATATTCGTTCTTCATGGCTATCGCCTGCGTTTCAAACATCCTGCTTGCATATTGAAAAATACAGGGTCATCACATTTCTACTATGAATCTGTGCTCCTAGAGCAAAACTTCAGTGTTCACTGCATTTTCTGGTGTTTTTTGTATTAACCAATCGACTTTGTTTAGTCCTTTTAGAACGTTATATTTTGCTCGTTCATACGCAATAGGTTAGTGATCGCAGCCTCTTTAAACTTTAGAGCGATTCAATAGAGCGGGAAGATTAGCAGTGATAGTACAATCCAGCTGCACAGTAGTCGTTAGCATTCTCTAAATTGTACCAAATTTAAATTTCTGTCAGTGTTCCAAACCTTAATAACACTGCAGAGTCCTTTGCGCTGCTGGTGAGAAAACACAAATGCTGCAAGGGTAGCACAGGAAGACAGGGACAACACACAAACTGGAGATACACACAGCGCTCCTAAAGTCCTGCTTTAACCTTCTAGAGAAATCACATATCATCTAGTCTGTGATAATGTTCACGCTATTGAATACAACGGCATTCAATAAACCTGTGTCTCTGCCGTGTTATAGGTATGGCACGCAGCGATGTCACTGTAATATGTCGGCAGCAAAATACATCAACAATACTTGAAATTTGTGTCGTCTATTCAGCCCTTGATTACTAAAAAGCTTTTTTATGCTCAGGAGCGCAAGTTCATTATCAATCGTTAGTATTTTATGCTTTTTCAAGAACATTCTTGATAATATTCGTGCCCGCGAAAGTAGGAAGAATGACAATATTTCGTCTGGAATTCACATGCCGTTTATATGCACAATTTCGCTTATCTATGTGCTGTTCTACAGGATGTGATTATATGTGGGCCAGGTAGTTAGAAAGCAAATTTACTTTCATTACCTGGGAGGTCAAAACCTTAAAAAATATCATATTAAAGGCAAGAGGGGGAAGATATGATATCAGCCTCAACTTAAGTCGCGTGCAGCTAAACGCAGCAGAAAAAGGTTTGTTTTTCTAACATTCGCTCGCCATAATGCGTAGTAATGTAGGTTAATCATGAATCAGCGTGAAACACAGGAACAGTACTATACTATTCGCGCAGCGCTTCAGATAACTTGCGATGTTCCTTATAAATTCAAAGGGACATATTTCCCGTCCTAACAACGTCTAAATATCTGTGGTAGCTCTGTCTTTGGAACGCGCAGCTCGGTGGCTCCTCCGGCGTCTGGGCGTCTCAGTGCAGGAAAAAGGCCTAAGGCATACGCGTGCTATGCGAGGCGAGAGCACGGCCCTCAGGTTTTCGAAATTTACCCGAGTGTGTCTATGAAGGGCGCCTTCTCTCTTTCTTAGTTCCTTCTCTCATTTTTTTGTTTCATCGCGGTGCAGTTTAGGTAACGAATGTTAACCGAGACAATCACTGTTAATTTGTTTGCTCAAAGCGGCTGCTTTCTATTTTACATTTTTAGAGAAAAAGGAAGTCCGTTCCTTGGCCAAGAAGACGGGCCAAGGTAAGCAGGAAGGAGACATCGCCCAGCAAAGACTTCCACGCGGCAAGTCTGTGTTGGGTAAGTTGATACTGTGCTCTGTCGGCGCGCCTGCGAAAAACGAGAGGTACGAAATGCGGCAGGGAAAATTTAATTGGAAATCACTTGCATAAAAGCGAAACAGTCCGAACCTAGTGACTGCGTGTTAAAATTAAGTTACTTATCAGACTAAAAGAACATCAGCCCATCCACCATTCCGCCAGGGCCAACGTAATTCGCGGTCGAAATGGGCTACAGTTAACAGGGATAAATGAGGAGGGGCTTTGTATTCGCTGATTGTGTGTCATATATATGGTGCCTTAGGAAGTCGGACGCCATTTTTATCTCATCGAGCACTACTCACCTGTCATGAAAATTTACGTTGCAACACTCCTGATTTATTTGCAAAGTAATAAGCTACGTCTTTTGAAAGAGGCGTTGAAGTGCTCGAAGGGCTCTCGAAAATGAACAAGTCAAGGACTGGTACAGTCCTAATCTACGAGGATGATGAGAATCTACAGGGGCTACGACTTTTTTGGCATGTGTCACACTCGACAGTAGCCATGAAGGGCTTCATGAAAAGTGTGCATATTTTAACTTTCGGTTCACTAGGCCTAAATTGAATGTCGTAAAGAACAGTGGTCGGAAAGTATAATAATTGCAAAACATTCCGATAACACTGCATATTCTGCCATAGAGGAATGCTGCTGAGGCTGATGAAACTTTATTACAATAAGTGTGGAGGAGTAGGCGGATGTCAGCTATTCCTAGTTTTTGAATTTTGATATGTAGTTTGGGTTGGGGAGGGTCGTCGTCTGTAGCTGTCTCCGTATGACTTGCTGTTGTCTGGTCAGTGTTTTACGGGGTGGTGAGAGTGTTCTTATCGCCAAGTAATGTGCGTGAGTTCGCGGTATGATGCGAGTGGCTAACCCAAGGGTTCCGGTTTTTGATTCGCATTCGGTGCGTATTCGTGGGCAGCCTCACTTCCCAGATTCTTCGCAAGAACTGGGGACCATATCGTTCAATCTGTCTCAAAAGAGGAGATTTTCTTATTTTACTGATTATTTGTAAGGTGGGATTGGAGACCCTACCTCTAGTAATGTTACTGATCACCACTTGGGGTTGCTTACTATGATTCTTTCAAGGAGAACCCAGCGTTCCATTGAGGAGAGCAGACGTGGTTTCGAAAGCTCCTCTGACTCCCCGCAAACCTCGATCCGACGCCCCAAGCGGGGTCCCAGTTCGAGGAATAACGTCTGCGTCTTGCCGAGATCATGCTGCAGCGGCTGTGAAGACGATCCTACCCGGAGACTGACGGCACGTACCCGGCCCGGCGAGCCCCGCTTGCCCGGCTGAGACGCCCCCCTTCGCCAGCGAGCACCTATGAAAATGCACATACAAGTCGAGGGTGAGACCAACTCGAATGATTGGACGGACAAACATCATGACTACCTGTCCTCCATCGAACGGAGCACCGCCGCGAAAACGTGATTTCACCGACGAGACCAACGGCTCACCGATCCAGGGGAACGCCACATCGCACCCCGCATGCCAGCCTTAACGGAGTGCAGCTGCGAGAGACGCGCGGTGTTCTTTATCGTAACCGGCGGATGGCACAGCTTCCGCGACAGGCGTATAAAGTTGTGTTCAGGTCTCAATGTGGACTCTACCTTCCAGAACCGCAAGCATAGGCCTTTTTCGCTGCGTGTGCGCCGCCGCCTACATCCTACCCAACAATCAGCTGCAACTACACATCCATCCCAGCAACTATACCTGCACGATAGCCGCGGAAGACTCTGAACTAACAATGAAGCTCGTACATCTTAAGGCGATCAGCCTTACATGAAAATAATACGGCGTATTAGCTAACCATATCCCGTAGGAGCACTCGAGCAGACGACGCTCTGGCGCATGATTCCTCTGAGCAGCGCCACCAGGCGACAAATGGGTGATATATTGTCTAAACGAATAAGAACACAATTAAAACCCACCGTTGCCGTCGTTGTGGTGGCGCAATGGATTAACACCACGCATCTCTTCACTGATGCCACTTAAACATGCGTTTTGTTTCTGAATTTTTTTTTTGGAATTGCCTTCACTGTAATTATATCCAGCCTTCAGCGAGTGTACGTTACCTTTAGGTTGCGTTTACAGACACCTTTAAGTAAGAATCAGTATGACAACAGTTACACTAAGCAATTACCTTCCCCACAATCATTTCCTGCCTCAGTGAGTGTATGTTACCTTTTGGTTGCGTTCAGAGACATCTTTCATCAACAATCACCATTTACAGTGAGTTTATATTACCTTTAGGTTGCGTTCAGAGAGATCTTTCAGCAACAATCGCCGTTTAACTCGTTGGAAGCGTCGTCTGCTCCAGTGCGCCTACGGGATATGGAGTGGCAATACGCCCCCGAGCGCCGACTCCACACGAGGAGTCATTACCAGTGCCTTTTCAGACGAAATAGAAGCCGAAACCCGCCGCCGGATACCCACCGGTAAAATTGGGTACAAGCGTCCTCCGGCCCGGCGCCCGGCTCTTTCAGGGGTGTGCGTCTGGAAGAGGCTCTGCTAGCCCTGCTGTGCTCCTTCGGTGGCTTAGTTTCGAACAAACATGGCCTGCAAAGGCCGTGCTGAAGAAAAAAAGGGCCCCATAATGGGCTTTTTGCCGCACAAGGCGGACTTATTGTTATCCGATGACGGAACGGATCACTGCCATATCAGCGCAACTAACCGAAGCGTGGTCTTGTGGTAGAGCATCCGCCTCGTGTTCGGGAGGTACCAGGCTTGTTCCCTAGTGCCGCCGGGTACCCACCAGCTTTTCAATGAGTACAAGCTCTCCCCCGGCCTGGTGCTCGGCTCTTTGGGGTGAAAGGTTTGGGAAAGGGGTCATAGGTCCCAAATAGTTGCTCTGATGTGGCAGTGATAAGTTCCGCCATCGGACAACAATAAGTCCGCCATGTGCGGCAAAAGCCCATTATGTGGCCTTTTTTTAGGACTGCTGCAGCTGAGGCTCAAAGGAAGTACCTTTGCCAGACAAACTGAACCACCTTCGCAGGCTGCGATGTTCGAAACTGGGTATGGGCCCACTGCGCAGGAGGGGCGCAGCGGGGTTTATGGAGCTTCTCCCAAACGCACACCCCTAGAAAAGCCGAGCGCCAGGTCGGGGGACGCTTGTACCATTTTTACCGGTGGGTGTCCAGCGGTGGGTTTCGAACTAACCACCTCCCGCAGCCGAGACGGGCGCTCTAACAACTAGGCCGAAATAGAAAACGAAACGAAGAAGTTCGCAGGGGTCAAGTGGATGCAGATAGCACAGAACCGGGTTAAGGAGAGAAATATGGGAGAGGCCTTCGCCCTGCAGTGGGTATAATCAGGCTGATGATGATGGTGACGATGAGAAGCCGAAATTGTCGACAACCAACAACGCCGAAACACCTCATAACGATGGCCTTCGCCCGGGGAACAGTTCCCAGGAAGATTGTATACTTTAGAAGGGTCCACATCTGCACCCCATATCGACCAAGATCAGAAGGATGCGCGAACGGTCGACACCCTGGACACCGATACGACCTATGCCTAAAGCAAAGGCAAACCCGATGCCCAAGATTCGGCGGCGACCATCCGGAAAAAGAAAGAGAGAGAATGTGCACTCGAACATGCATCCTGTGTGAAGGAGCCCATCTCACCTGGACAGGGAGATGCGAGGCAAAGCAGCGTCCCAGCAGGACCAAAGCCAAGGACCCGCCAACCGAGAGATCGCGCGGACAAAGCAGCACAAGAAGGAGAAGCTCTTCGCAAAACTGAGCAGCCACGCACTGGCTCGAACCAGACGGACTACGAACAGAACTCACATGGACGGACAGGGTTGTATCGCTCACAGGAACCTCAAGAAGAGGAGCTGGCTCGCCTGCGGGAGAAGGTAAGATGTCTTCAACAAAAGCTTCACAACCCACCCCAATTCCCACCCATCACATCCCTCCATTTGGCCCCCATCTTGACAGCCTGCTCAGATTCCGCCTCAGCAGTCCCAGAATCCTCCTCTGTAACACCCCCCCCTCCCCCCTCCAAAAAACAAGCGCATAGAAGGGGAACTACCTCTAACGACCCTCGAAGCGCTGGAAGCCCGACTCGAATCAAAACTGCAAGCAAAGTTAGACCAATTTAAACAGCAGATGGAGGAGTGATTCCAATCATTAGCTGAACAATTAGAAGCAAAATTCAACTCCATCTGCGAAGAGCGGACCCCAAAGTTTGAGAGCATAATCGAGACAGCAATCGTGCGCGTCATGCAAACAGTCGACGCCAGACTGGCTGCACTCTCACTCCCAAACCTCACATGATTCTTCCACACAGCCCCGCAACCATACCCCCGCCGTCGGCACTAGGTGGGCAGCAGCAAGGCAGCTAATTCTTCCCATCCAACGCCAACCAAACACTCGCTATGCATTTGGCACTGGAACTGTTCTGACTACGGCGAAAGCGTGACCCCTTGACACAGCTATTAACAATATACCCATACCCCCCCAGACTTGATCCTCCTACAGGAAACACAAGTTGCCCTACATATAACAGGCTATATCTCATATCACGCCCCTGATAGGCAGAAACTAGCCGTGACCACCTACGTTAAACGTGTACTCCGACACTCTATCCGAGACTACACACAAAGTTTGGCACAGGTCACCGTCGAAGTCCTGCCCGAGGATATTACTAAGGACTGTCTCATATTAACCAACATATATAATCCGTCCAGCAGCTGCGCAACGGTCTGCGCTAACGTCTGCGCTAACCGCGCAAGACAAGAAAAATACACCTTTATTGATCGGAGGATACTTTAATTGCGCCCACACAAACTGGGGCCACAGCTGCACCAATGGGGGCGGACAAGCACTCTACAACCAGATTAGCAGTGACAGCTGACTACCTTCGACGATTTTAACCTACCCACGCGAAAGGGCGAGATCGGCCAAATGAATACTAGTCCAGACCTAACGCTAGGGAAACATCTCCGGTACCTGAAATGGGAACGAATACCAAACACCCTAGGCAGTCATCACTACATTATAGCGCTCAACGTCCCAGAACACAAAGGGCGGAAGCGTACATATAAACATCGTGTTACAAACGAAAAAAATTAGAGAACACCGTTAGCATCAATCCGCAGAGCCAGGGGAAACACTAGAGGACTGGGTCCAATGCCTCTTCTACGAGAAAGACTCCCACACACAACATTACACAACACAGCAAGACGTCCCCACGCTCCACACGAAGATGGCTCACTTGATAGAAGCCCGCGGCAGCTTAACCAAACATCTCACCAATCAGAAGCACAATATGAAACGCCAGCGGAAAGTACGAGGTCATACCGCACATATCGGGGAACATGACAGCCAGTTGTGCCGGCAAAACTGGGCGCAAATATGTAAACGGTTGCGAGGACACCTTACTACTGCCCGCGCATGGCAACTGCCAAACACATTCTAGATCCCACCCAGAGCAAAATAATCAAACGTAACACTAACGCACGCCTTACTCACCAGCACAAAGATGAGACGCAGTCACTGTTGGCGCAACTCAAACATATATTGTCACGTAGAGGGCGCGAAAAGTTCTTGACAAATCGTTGCTAATATACGCGCAGTCCGAGGAATCGGCGCACAGCTTTCTTGTCACCTGACTGTGCAAACTGTGCGATCGCAGCTATTTTCTGTAGGGCGGGATGAACTCCCTCCTTGCTGACGATATGACCAAGAAACAACCTCTCGTTCTAGGCGAAGTGACATTTCTCTGCTTTAACGTTAAACCCGAGGTCTTGATTGTGTCAAGTACTGTTCGAAGCCTTCTCAGATGGTCTTCAAAGTTGGACGAGAACGCAACGACTTCGTCCAAAGATACCAAACAAATATGCCATTTTAAGCCCGCCAGGACAGTGTTCAATACCAGTTGAAACGTGGCTGGTGCGGAGCACAAGCCAAATGGCATTACCTTGAATTCGAAGAGGCCGTCCGGTGTTATGAACGCCGTCTTCTCGCGGTCTCTTTCGTCGACCTCAATTTGGCAATACCCGCTCTTCAGGTCTATCAACGAGAAGTACTTAGCGTTACAGAGCCGGTCCAGAGTGCCGTCGATGCGGGGAAGCGAATAGATATACTTCTTAGTTATGCTATTCAAGCAGTGGTATTCAACGGAGAAGTTTGCCGTATTTCGTCTTCACTAAAACGACTGGTGGCGCCCAGGGGCTGTTGGATGGTTGGATGACGTCATCATGCAGCATTTCTTCAACTTGAGCGTATGGCCTGGCGTTCTCGCGGCGATACATGGTAGGGCCTTTGACGTAGCGATCGAGCGTTTTCGTCCGTGATGATGCGATGCTTTGTCAACGGAGTTTCCGCACCATCGACGCTGAAGAAACGCATTCGCTGTAGTTCTCAAGAAGAGTGCGCATTCGGTCTTGTCTCTTTCGAGGAAGCGCTGTGTTAATGTCGAAATTGGACTGCTTGGCTCGGTTGGGTGCATCGTCTTCAAATTGGCTGGGGAGGGCGAAGACTTCTTGGGTGTCCGCTAGTTCGTCAAAGAAAGCAATGTCATGCCCTTGTTCAAGTGTCGGTATTCGTCGGTGAAGTTCGTGACGAGCACACCGTCGCTTGAGGAACGCCCAGCACCTGTTGGACTTCTTCACGGACGACGCCCGCGAGTGTCGCCATCTGGGGTTGTTGCAATGATGGCAGCAATCGGCAGACCTCATCTCGCACAATCTCCCGGATGAGGTCCCGAAGATTCTCTCCGCTTGCAGATACGCTGGGGTAGTGGCTTGCGTACACCGGTTGAACTGGTCGCTCGTAGCGGCGCCCGGGTGTCCAATGTCTTGTTGATGGTCGATGCTTCACTTTCAAATTTGTCCACAAGTTTCGGTGGGTTCCGGATAAGTCCTGCAAAAATCGACTGTACCGCCTCGCATTAAAAATTTCACTCTCTCACCTTCGGTCATGTCAGGGTCGGCGTGGCGAAACAGACGCTCCATCTCCTCTATATAGACCAGGACGAGCTCGTTTGGGAGTTGAAGTCTTGATTGGAGGAGGGACTGAGCTCTTTTTTTCCGGAGAGAACTGGCAAAGGCCATCAAGAACTATGCTTTGAATATCTCCCAATCCTTTAAAGAAGTATCGTGATTTTCGAACCAAACTCGGGCATGTCCCTGAAGAACAAAGTAGACTTGCGTGAGTTTCACAGCGTCGTTCAATGCCGTTGGATTCTGCCACACGGTCGAAGAGGTCTATCCAGTCTTCCGCATCTTCACTGGGCAGTCCTTGGAAGGTGGGGGGCTCCCGGGGCGGCACAAAGACGACTGGTGCTGTTGTCTGAGCGTTCCCAAAGTTGATGCCTTCCGGAGTCGAAAGGAGTCAGGCTGCAGAACGTGTTCAGGTTGTAGGCCCTGGAGTCGGAGGCTGGCTTGGTGACCTGTAGTGCCTGTAGGCTGGTCCCCCAGAGCGATAGGAACAACACTGGGGTCTTCACTTGAAGGATCAAAAGCAGCACCTCCGCAAGATTTTACGTAGTGGTAACAAGGCCGTAGACACCAAAAGAAGACACAGGTTTGAAGGTACTGAAATTAACTCTTTATTGGTCTAACTTGCGCCCGCAAAAGAACTAAGCAACTCGGCGGCGGCGATAGCAGCAAACGTGCTCGTCGACCGCCGAACAAAAAATGCTCTTCGCACTCGTCAACGCTTATTTAAAGGCTGCTCAGAACAATCTAGATAACGTCACAAACTGCTACCAGCACGGGCTGCAACATTGTCGAAACATACGTGAGTGATCAGAATCTTCGAGTCAGATATCGGCGCATCTTGCACGACAACGAAACTAATAAAGGTGCGCCTCGTGCCATCGAGCATTAACAAAGAAATAATGCAGAACTGATAGGCGAGCTACAATCAGAGTGATAAAGCCGCAAGCCGATCGCTGCCAAAAAACAAGAAATACAGTTTTGTAGGTTTCGTGGCAATATACACCCCCCCACGGGGCAGCTACAACGGCTACCACCCTATGCTGGCACAACTAATACTCAGCTAGACGCGAGGAAAACGTTCGCGGAAGTACGAACAGAAGTACGAACAGTAATTACGGGAAACAAACCTTTCATTTTTCAGCTCTCATTGTCTGGAACGCGTTACCATCCATCATCAAATCCATTAAGAAAACCAGATTTGCATCCGAAGTTAAACGCTTCTTTTTAGCGACCGAAAATAACTGATACTGATTAATGACTGTGTTATCAGGTCTGCGTAGTATGTATTTTTATCTGGTCTTTAACATGTCGAAAGTATGTACTGTCATGCCTTTTTATGCATATCTTTTATTACTGTTTGATTTGGTGTTTACCTTACTTGCTCAGTTCGTTTTATGTTGCAAAATAATGTTATTTTTACTGTCAACTTATTTATAGTCTACATTCATTTTATCTTACTGTGAATTACTCCTGTCTTGTATATTATTCTTTATCTGTCATTCCGATACAGTCGCTGACTCTGGGACCTCCTCCTGTATGTATATTCTGGAATGTACTCAACGGTGATATAATATAATCGAATTGAAATGGAATTGAGTAATAATTTCATTAAAATATAGTTAGAAAGCATGGTATGGAAAGCTTGTGCTAAAAGCATTATCTCGGCTGCAATACATGTGAAGCTTTGCTTTATATTCATTTTCTCTAATATCTAATCTGTCAACAATTTGTTCCTTCTGTGGTACATGGCTTCTCGTAGTAACCGAAAAAAGAAATATTTATATATTACAGCCCATACTGAGTGGGCGCGGTTGCGGTCGACGAACACCATGCAGTCACGTTTTTGCAGTTTTTGCCGTAAGCGGATCCCGAGTCGTCAAACACACACATATGTTTAAATAATTCGGTGCGTTGCGTTGTTTCCAGGCTTTCGAATTGAAGAGCGGAACACGTATCACAGCGTCACTAGTATCCAGATTAGAAAGCTCTTATTGCAACTGTGTTTGATGTGGTCACTACGAGAATGCTTGCCAATACATGGTATACATGGGCGAGTTTTATGTCTCCGTGCGCTTCTTCGAAAACAGGCAGAGCGCAAAGCCCCACCGGGGTAGCGCAGTGATCACGGTGCTCGACAACTGTTCCCAAGGACGCGTGATCGAATCCCGGTCTCGGCGGCCGCTTTTCGATGGAGGCGAAAAGCAAGGCGCTCATGTGCTGTGCGATGTGAGTGCACGTTAAAGAACCCCAGGTGATCGAAATTTCCGGAGTCCTCCACTACAGCATTTCTCATAGCCTGAGTCGCTTTGGCACGTTAAACCCCCCAAATCAACCCGGCAGAGCGCAAAGATCAACCGCAGCTTTTTTTTTTGTTTAGCTGCGTTTAGCAGCTGTTGTTTTGTTTCGTTTTGGAAGAGAGGGTATACAATTGTGAATTGCATAGGGTGCCAATGACTACATTGAACGCTGTTTCTCACTTCTTCATCGCTGGCCAGACTGCCTGAAGAGCTTTTATCTCAGTCATTGGCAATTATACATCTTACACGCATTGGCGTGCGCCGAAGCTCGTTGTCATTCAGGCCCCACAGAGTTACGCAGCTTCTACCATCATTATAGTCATCAGACGGACTGTACTCATTGCAGGGCGGAGACCTCTCCCATATTCTTCCAGTTAACCGAATTAGGTGCTAGGTGCATTCATTCGACCCCAGAACGCCTCATCCTCCTCCCACGTAACTTTCTGTCGTCCTCTGCTACGCTTTCCTTCCCTTGGAATCCAATTGCTTGCTGTTATACAGCATCGGTTATCTTTTCTTCGCACTACACACCCTGTCCATGCCCATTTCTTGATTTGGACTAGAATATCGTTACTCTGACGTATTTCAATGACCCTCTTGCACGTCTCCTAAATCTTAAGATTACACCTACCGTTTCGTATTGCATAGCTCCCTGCGTTGTGCTCAACGACCTAGAACCCTGATAGCGTGGTGACAGCGTGCTTCTAAAAAACAAGCTTTCTTTCTCACAGAGGTTCCCGTGGGCGCTTTTCACAATGGGCACCAGCACCACCCAGCTCCTCAAGGAGTTGTACCGGCTGTCGAAGGACGACAGGACACCGGACAAGTGCCGACTGTGAAGTGTGAGTTCTTGTCAAGCTGCTCTTTGCTGTCCGTCTAATACCTAGACATAGTTTGAGGAACATGAAACTGAGTGCCGTTCAGTGTGAAACTTCGATCCTGCAGGCGAGATCTGTCTAGTAAGGAGGCCAAACGGATAAACGAGTTATATTTAAAATAATATAAAAAGCTATCCCAGATGAAAAGCTAGTAGTAAAGGTAAGTAAGGTAGTTATTACTCATAGACATCTATCCAAGCGCAGCCAACAGCGACAAAGGAAAGCTATACCGTTTTAGTGGTACGTTTGCGCTTGGGTGGATGTCAATGAGTAATTACTCCCTTATTACAAACCTACTCCACCTTGGCGGATTCCCCTAAATATTTCATCAACAGGAGAGGTAAATATCAACTCAGGTGGCTAACTGCTATGGTTACAATCCTTGAGGCCATCGCTGCCTAATGGCAGCTGGCGGCGTGTCTCGCGGCTCTGACTTTGGTGCATGAAGCTCCAAATGTCCAGATTTTGGGCTACTTTAACCATACACGTGGTCTAAATTATTACAGCGGAGAATGGAGCATGTTCGTAGACGTAGGCATACTGCGGCAGGTAATAGTAAATGTTGTTTCCTATTTTCAACTTTTTGTTCAAAAGCAACTGTCATAAGGAATAACCCAAACATGGTACGACATGTGAAAGCAGTTTTTAAAATGTAGCAGTGGTGTCCGCGGAATGTGACATGAGTGATTTATCGGTACGTCTCATACGTTAAAGAACCAGAAAAACCGTCCCTTTTCTCCCAAACAAACTCGATAGGAGCGCGTTTGTACTCGGGAATTTTTCATCCGAAGTGCAGTATGAATACTCACAGCCAAGTGCCGCCGCGGTTTAAAGTTGAGGCTAGTTTGTTTTTACGAGTGATAGAAGGCCGTCATGACGTTGTATGAAGGTATTTACCAACAAAATAAATTTCCAGCATGAACAAGAGCATAGCGGCAGTGTTGACTCAACAGTATTTGAGACTAAAATAGCCGACCTCGCGCTGTGCTTCCTCGCAGCCACATCCGACAAATTTATTATTACACTCAAAAATAACAACCACGATTCTGCCTAATAGTGTTGACGAATCCTGTAGTTACCATGGCTCTCGTAATCTTGCACGCGGCGGAAGTCATCAGAAATATCACATTATGCTAAGAGCGAAGGCGTCAACAAAGGATCACTAAATTATGGGGATCAGATGCTTTATGGCCCTGAAAACTTTCAACGCGTTGTTCTCTTTCTGAATAAGGTGCCTTCAGAAAGTGATGTATGCCTTCAATGCTCACCGTCCAAATCCGAATTTGTGCACATTCGCCCGTCGCCTAAGTGCACCACAAAAATGGAACTATCCCTGGCCAGCGGTCCAATACCCGAACACGATGAGATTAGAGTACTTGGTCTCCTTATCCGCAAACATCGACGGGCTGATACAAAACTAGCAAAACTGCGCAAGGTGGGGGACCAGGTGGGCCGGATGGTGCGCCGGGTTTCCAACGAACGCGGGGGGTTACGGTGCACATACGCTTTGCGGCTAGCGCATGCATTCGTGACCAGTCGAGTGCTCTACTCGACTCCTTACCTCCACCTGCGCAGGTTTGATGAGAACTCGCTGGACTTGATTCTCAGAAAGATATACAAGAGTGCTCTCGATCTCCCGATCAACACATCCAACCAGCGTCTTATGAGCCTGGGGATGTTAAACACATTCGCGGAGTTCCGAGAGGTGCACTTGACTAATCAATACACAAGACTTTCAAAAACGCCGTCGGGACGCCGCCTATTGGCCCGACTACACACCCACTACCCAACATTTACGGAAGAGCGTGTACGCATTCCTGAAATCTGGAGATACGCCCTGCACGTATGCCCTCTTCTGGCCAACATGGCACGTGACGACCACAATGGCAGGCGCCTTGCGCGGGCGGAGGCACTGGCCCGTCACTATGGGAACAAACACGGAATTTTCTACGTAGACACCTCCGGCCCTCACCATGGGGGGTGGTACACAGCCGCAGTCGTCCATCAAAAAGTCACGGTGAATGGCCTAACGTTTCGAGCTCAAGACATAACACATGCGGAAGAAGTTGCCATCGCGTTAGCCGCCGCAGACTCATCATCACCGACTCGAGAGGGACTCCCAATCCGGGAAGTGCCACTCATACGAATCCTGGGTCTCTGGCTCCAAAGCGATAGAAAAGTAGACCACGTGCTCCACCTCCTCAAGAACACAACACAGCAGATCTCTAAAATGATCCGCCGGTTGGCAAGAAACAGAAAAGGCATGCGGGAAGAAGATACGATCCGTCTGGTGCAGGCGCTGGTCATCAGTCGCCTCTCCTATGG
>JAJIZL010034789.1:41815-59721 GCA_023969395.1 Amblyomma maculatum | reverse complement strand
ATCGAACAGCACACGGATGGGGACGACGGAGGGTGGCTGGTCCTGGCCCTGATGGGGCTGGGATAGGTAGGTCAACGCCGCTTGCGGAGGGGGCTAGCCTGCCACCGAATTTGTATCTGTTGTAGGCCGTCATTGCACCCGCCATCGCTTAGGTGGTGGACGATGGCTGTTGCGGCGCGCGTCTTTCTCTCCTCTTCTTTTAATGCGAAAGCATTACTTCGCCATGTTCACAGATTTCTGTCCGCAGACCGTGTTCGCAGGCCGTGTCCGCAGACCGTGTCTGCAGAATCGTGTCCGCAGCAGTTGTAATTGAGAAGTGGTAGATGTTAATGAGTGGTGTCAATCGATAGAGGGTGACGTAATATTGTGTCCGAAAAGATAATTAAACCAATAAGTTAATTTGGTGATTAATTAGAATAACTGGTTCACATAAAGGAAAGGCGCAGTATCTGTCACACTTGCTCTGTGAACACCGCGCCGTAAGGAAGGGAGGAAGGTGGGAGTGAAAGCAGAAAGGTAAAAAGGGGTGGCGTAGTGGATATAACGTGAAGGATGTGGCGTTACGCACCCGGAATTACAGGCGAAAAAAGGGCATAGGAAGGGATTGGCGCGCAATTTGAAAATACCAAAAAACTAAAATGTATAAACAAGAAGTGAATTAAGCAACCAGTCGAAGCAATCAACAGCAGCATCCGTGCTTTCGCATTACTTCAATGCAGATTCTGCAGTGCTCTTTATATTTTTCTTTCTTCTCCATTTTCTCTTCTGTCTGCACGAGGCAGCGGAGGTGGCTCAGCTACAGAGCCAGAACAGGCCCGTGCATTTTATTTTCCTTCTTCCTACAGCCACAACAACAAGAGCACACGGATATACATCTGTTTCGCTTCCATCGAAGCGTATCCGCCGGCGGCAGGGTTCGAACTCGTGTACTCCAGCACAGTAGTAGCGCATCTTAACCACTGCTCCACCGCAGCTTCTTTTTTTTTCTTTATTGCCTGACTTCGGCACAATACACAAAACCACTTACAGGGCACAATGAGCATTCATTAATACAACAATCAGCCAGGTGGGTTGTGGCGTCGTCATGCTAAAATTCTCTTAGGGTCACTAATGGCTCCAATCTTCCGAGCCACTCGGGAGCTTCAGGAGCAAGTTTCTGAATTTCAATATATCTATTCATGCCTTCTCGAAAATAGATCCGTGCTGGCCGTGCGTCAGGATCGCAATGGTATCCTGCCATTCTCGAGCGCCAAATACAGTGGAAGCCCATTAGCATAATAAGGTCAAATGGCACCCCATCCTCATTCTCTACTGGTAACTACCTAATACCAGGCGAGTCTAATGGAAATTCCTTTTTTAAAGTCCTTTGTAAAATATCCCAAAAGTATACCCCTTCCCAAAAATGTAGAAAAACGTGGTCTATAGTTTCTGGCTGTTTACAAATTAGGCAATGCGATCCCCAAGGTAAAAATAAATTCTTCCCTTCCAAGAACTTCTTTACTGGCAGTGTTTCCGTGTGTAACTTAAAGAAAAAAGTTTTTGCATTTGACGGCACCTGCATCGCCTTCACCCGCTTAAGTACGTCGCGTCCTGGTCCTCCACTGTATAAGGCCCTGTACATTGGTATGGGAAGAACTACGTCACACAAATCCTTGTACAGCTTCTTCCTGCTAACACAAGATAAATATTCATAAGAAAATCGAACAGACAGGAATCGCACACTAGCGACAACTTCTCTAAAATAACCAAAAATGCGTCCCGATACACTTTCGGTCGAGACAACAAAGTCCGGCAGTGCATTTCCGAGCCTTAATTGGCACACAGTACGCAAAAATGAATCTTTTACATCGCGAACAAAAAGAAATCTGCTGACAATCTGTCGTAGAAATAAATGCCCCAAACCCAGTCCACCGTCCTTCACCCGCCTAAACAAACTGGTCCGGCTACATTGTTCCCATTCTGCTGCCCACACAAAAATGGCAAATATCCGGTGCAGTCTCTGTACGTTCATCCGTGCACAATGCAACACTTGCATCACGTACCACAGCTTCGACATAAAAAACATATTGCACACTGTGGCCCTGGCGAAAACTGGCAATTGTTGCCCTTTCCACCCCTCCACCTTTTCCCGCATGGCTTGAGTCTGTGCCCTCCAGTACGATTCGCTATCGCGATAACTATCTAGTGGGACTCCCAAGTACTTTACTGGTGTTGTCACCCAGGGCATGTTTGCGAACTTCTCTGGCGTCGTTGGCCATTCGCCGTGCCAAAGCCCCAGAGACTTTGACCAATTAACTTTACTACCGGAAACCTTTGTGAATTCTTTTACAGACGACACGGCCTCGATTACCCCTTCGCGATTCACTGCGAATACAGCCACATCGTCCGCATATGCCAGCAGCTTAACCTCTGCAGCTTGCAATTGGAAGCCACGAATTTTGTCGTTTTCTATTATATTTAAACACAGTGTCTCGATGTAAATGCAGAATAGCAGAGGGCTGAGGGGACAACCCTGGCGCACCGATCGCTGCACGTTTATAGGGGCCCCCAAACTCTTATTTACAATCAATCTTGTGCAGCTTCGGTACACCATGGCCACTCCCTCGCGAATGACGGACCCTACATTCACATGGTCGAGTATGCAGAACAGGATTTCATGTGAGACACAATCAAATGCTTACTCCAGATCCAACTGAAGGATGGCTACACAACTGTTTGTGTGATCACAGCACTCAAGCACACTCCTCACTTTATGCACATTGGAAACAATGGATCGACCCTCAATCCCACACGTCTGGTGTGGTCCAACTAACTGTTGAATTACTGACTGTAGTCTACGGGCTAGAATTTTCATAAAAACTTTGTAGTCTACATTCGTGAGTGCGATAGGGCGATATGCTGTAACCTGTTGTAACCTATCTGCTTCATTGTACGGGGTCTTGAATATTTGGGGGCTGGGATTTAAAACATTCCTATGGAAAATCTGCCACCCCATTCGAGCTGAAATAACGTTCACAAAGTAACAAAATATAGTCTACGTTATCTGATAAGTGATTCAACATCGGTACTTAACTATATTTGCCGAAATCGAGGAAAAACTGCTCTCGGTGGTGTGCACAATTTTCGCAGAAGAGAGTCGAAAAGCTATTTTGACATGGTGCGTCATCTGTCGGGCAGCGAGGTAAGCGCGCCAACGGCCGGGATGGAGCCTGCGGGATGGATATTTAGGAATCAACACTGTGTGGGATTTGCCATAAGACGGGGGCAATACATTTACTTTGTAGAACTCGTTGTACACGGTTGTCAGTACCGGCACTATTTCATGTTTGTATGCTTTGTAGAACGCCGCGCTTAACCCGTCGGGGCCGGGAGATTTTCCCGGGTTCAATTTTTCTATGGCAAGCTCGACCTCCGACGCGGTTATTGACAGCTCCAACCTATCTTTCTGCTCATAATCTAATCGCGGTAAAGCGCCCAGAAACTTTCCTTTGAATGCGTTTACTTCCACGTCTTGCTTTGTAAATAGCGTTCGATAATATTCAAGAAACGCCTGCTGGATATGACCGCTTTCTCTAGATAACGTCCCGCCCCATTCGATCAGTTCAATGTGGTTTCTCTGAGCACGCGTCTTCTCGATTCCTAGTGCTCGTTTCGACGGTGTCTCTCCAGCAGCTATATCTTGCGCCTTCGCCCGCACAAGCGCACCACGATAGCGCTCTTCTTAGAACAGTTCAATCCTGTTTTTTTATTTTCCTAATATCGTCCATCCATTTACCAGGCTCTTCGCTTTCTTTTTCAAGTAGTCTAGCTCGCAAGGATCTTAAATTGTCCTCACGCTTCTCTTCTTGTCGTACACAGCTTGACCGTTCGATTGCTGCTATCTTTATTTGCTCTTTGCAAAGTTCCCACTGCTGCCATATTTTCATCTCCCCCCTAGACTCTATTTTGTCAATTTCTTCGCTTACTTTCCTACTAAATATATCATAGAGATTATTTCTGCCCCGCTGCGGTGGAGCATTATATTACTGCTCCACCGCAGCGGGGCTGAAATAATCTCTATGTCACGGATTAGGTGTCGACTGAGAAAGTGTGACATATCCTGCGTTTTTGCTTCCTATAAACCATTTCGTTAGAGACACTTCTCGCATGCAACGCTGAGGGTCAAATCAGGCTTGGAAATTACCTCTACAGCGCTATTTAGAGTAGTAATAATAAATGGGGCCCGCCGGGGTGGCGCAGTGGTTACGGCGCTCGATTACTGTTCCCAAGGACGCGGGATCGAATCCCGGCCTCGGCGGCCGATTTTCGATGGAAGCGAAAAGCAAGGTGCCCGTGTGCTGTGCGATGTCAGTGCACGTTAAAGAACCCCAGGTGGTCGAAATTTCCGGAGTCCTCCACTAAGCCGTCTCTCATAGCCTGAGTCGCTTTGGGACGTTAAACCCCACAAACCAAACCAACCAACCATAATAATTGGTTCACAGGAAGGGAAAGGCGCAGTATCTGTCACACTTGTTTCTGTGGACACCTGAACCGCGCCATGTTTACGGAGTGTGACAGATAGTGCGCTTTTTTCCCTCTAAACTGAGTATCGTTACAGGTAATTTCCAAGCCTGGTTAGAATGTCAGCTCGGCTCTAGGAAATGACCTCCAACGGAGGTGAGTGAGTGGAACTTAAATGTCTTTGTCGGTATCGCATGCGCAGGGCATGAAAGTGGGTTCTGCGTAGATCGCCGGTGAACTTTGATGCGTTCAAAGGAATACTGTAGTGGTGATGCACTGCTCTGTCGCCCACATGCAACGCTTCTTCAATTTCTTCGAGTTTTTTTGCTAAGCCGATCATAACAATGTTAAAGAGCATAGGGGATATCACTGAGCCTTGCGGTGTTCCCTTTTTGGGGGTCAGGAAGGTGTCTGACATGCTATCTATGCTGATGACATCACGATCTGGGTGACCAGGGGATCCTTAGGAGAAAAGCAAGACTGTCTGCAGAGAGCAGCAGACGCTGTCAACGCATACGCTCGACATTGCGGCCTTGAATGTTCTCCGGAGAAATCTGAGATGCTCAGAGTCCACAGAAGAGGGTACGATCTGCACAACTCCATAGACATATACATAGGGGAAAAGAAGATCCCGGAAGTGCCGCAAATAAAAATCCTAGGCATGCGGATACAAAGCAACTGCCGTTTAGATCAAACAATCAGGCAGCTAGCAAGTACCACCGCGCAGATCACGCGAATGATAGCAAGAATCTCCAACAGAAGACGAGGCATGTCCGAGGAGGACACATGTAGGCTAGTACAGGCCCTCGTTGTAAGCCGAATTGTATATGGCGTCCCCTACCAAATTCCGCTCGAACAGGAAAAAGAACAACTGGAGGCAATCCTGAGGAAAGCCTACAAATGCGCTCTTGGACTACCGGTCAACACCTCGACCGAAAAATTCAATAAACTGGGCTTAAACAACACAGTGCAAGAGCACATCGAGGCCCACCTTCTCGCGCAGAAAATAAGACTCATGCAGACGCAAACGGGAAGGAACACGCTAAATATACTGGGCATGAGAGATGCTTGCAGAGAAATAAACAGCACGGGCAGCATACCGAAAGAAATAAGAGAGATCATTAAGGTCGACCCGATTCCGAAAACCATGCATCCGAAAATACACAAGGCCAGAAGAGAGGCAAGATCCGAGGCACACGAAAGAAGCCTCGCAGAAAAAAAAAACATATTGTACGTCGACGCGACCACATACAAAGAACAACGCGGAGCGGTAGCCAGTGTGGTTGATCACCAGCCTAAAGAACTCAACTGCGCCTCGATCAAGAGCAACAACATTCTCGAGGCTGAGGAAGCGGCAATCGCTCTCGCTATCACCCAGCAGGGTGAGGAGGCTACCACAAAAATAATTACGGACTCGCAAGAAGCATCCAGAAAGTATAGCAGCGGACGCATGTCCACTGTGGCCATCCGCATACTCAAGGCAAGAAAAATCAGCTTTTCGAGATGCTTCATAACGTGGACACCAGGCCATGAGACTGTCAAAGGTAACCAACGTGCCGACGCCAATGCCCGAGCATACGCCAACCGGGGGGCGCACAACGACGGGGAACCGGACGCAGTCACTAGACGCTATGGAGCCATCCTTGAACATCAAAGAGCCTTAAGGAGGATCTATCCACCCCCCCACGAAGACCTCAATAGAGAGCAGTCGGTTGCCTAGAGACAGCTACAGACTAACACATACCCCAATCTGAGTCTACTCAGTAAAATCCACCCCACTACATATGAAAATAAATGTTGCACTATGCGGAGAACCCCCTACACTCTACCATGTTACATGGGCCTGTCAAGAAACACAGGTAGCACCAATAAACAACACACCAACACCGGAGCAGTGGGAGGCTGCGCTATCCTGCTCGACGCCTGACGACCAGCTCAAGCTGATTGACAGAGCGCGCAAGACGGCAAAGGCCACTGGGGCTCTGGACTGAGGGCCCCACCAACGCCGGGAGAATTCCCTTTGTGTAAATAAATTTTTTCATTCATTCATGCAACGCTTTAACTCCACATTCAGTTCAGATGCACTGTACCGCTCTAATTTTCACGTGGAGTCGGCTGCGCTAGTTAATTGACGGATGAATTAGCGCGCTGTGCCAATCCACGCACACCATCTTGTTCAAGCCTTTATATGGCACCTCATATCCTTCTCGGCATCCCTGCATAATGATTGTCTCGTACGCGATGCGACCGACCTTGAGCAATGACCAACACTACGAGCCCGTGATCACTGTTCCCAGGTGAGCATCTTGCCGGGAGAGGAGCGAGTGCGCTGATGACGTCCCTGTTCGGTGTTTCATCCCTTTAACATGAAAGCCGAAGTTCTGTTTGAGTGTTTATTATAATATGTAAGCCTCCTAAATTCCCTATAAATTTCGACCCATCTCTGTATGCTTCGGCGACCACCACTCTATGTCCGAGTATGAAGCCGACGCCTGACTCAGGACCTGGCTGTCTTGTAATCATGACCGAGTAATACATAACGTATTACCACTGCGGCAGTTTTCGAGCCAGTTTAGCCTAATATATGGTCTTAGTTAGCGAATTTAACATCTGGAGGCTTAACAAATGTCTACTTACCTAGAACCCTACGTTCATCATTGGGTTGTTAACTTCAGACCATATGTTATCCCATTGCCTTGGCTTACTTCGATGGGGTACAAATTTTGAGCGATCAAGCCGGTGTCTACAAAATGTATGGGTTCTAATCTGGACAGCCGCAGTGCAACCTCGTGTGTACAACAGAACTTTGCATATGGGATGGTTTCTCTTACCTTCGCCCTTGAAATTGCACGCGCTGTCGGTTTAGACGGGTCGATAGCCAAACTTGAGATGTGTTATAGTTGGCTGCGTTTACCTCGGCGAAGCTCGTTATGCGAGCGAAAGTTTTGTTATGCATTGTTGCTAAAGCGCGTTGGCGTTAGGCTTATCGGGAACCGAACTTCAAGCCTGGCTGCGTGAAGTCCATTATGCGAGCTAAAGCTTTGTTATGGTCGGTTATGCTGTGTTGCTAAAGGGGGTTGGGCATAGACTCATCGGGAATCCAATGGCAAGTTCCCTGCGCGAAGCTCGTTATGCGAGCTCAACCTTTCTTGTGCTCTGTTATGCTGTGTTTCTAAAGTGGGTTGGGGTTAGACTCATCAGGAACCCAACCTCAAGTTTGGCTGCACGAAGCCCGTTATTCGAGAGAAAGCTTTGTGTGTTATACTCTGTTGCTATAAAGCGGGTTGCATCGTATGCGAGCTAAAGCTTTGTTTTGCTCTGTTATCGCGTCTTGCTAAAGTGGGTTGGGGTCAGACTCAGCAGGAACCCAACCTCAAGTATGGCTGCGCGCAAAGCCCGTTATTGGAGAGAAAGCTTTGTATGTTATACTATGTTGCTATATAGCGGGTTGCATCGTATGCGAGCTAAAGCTTTGTTTTGCTCTGTTATGCCGTGTTGCTAAAGTGGGTTGGGGTTAGACTCATCAGGAACCCAACCTCACGTTTGGCTGCGCGAAGCCAGTTATTGGAGAGAAAGCTTTGTATGTTATATTCTGTTGCTATAAAGCGGGTTGCATCTTATACGAGCTAAAGCTTTGTTTTGCTATGTTATGCTGTGTTGCTAAAGTGGGTCGGGGTTAGACTCATCAGGAACGCAACCTCAAGGTTGGCTGCGCGAAGCCCGTGTTTGGAGAGAAAGCTTTGTATGTTGTACTCTGTTGCTATAAAGCGGATTGCATCGTATGCGAGCTAAAGCTTTGTTTTGCTCTGTTATGCCGTGTTGCTAAAGTGGGTTGGGGTTAGACTCATCAGGAACCCAACCTCACGTTTGGCTGCGCGAAGCCAGTTATTGGAGAGAAAGCTTTGTATGTTATATTCTGTTGCTATAAAGCGGGTTGCATCTTATACGAGCTAAAGCTTTGTTTTGCTATGTTATGCCGTGTTGCTAAAGTGGGTTAGGGTTAGGCTCATCAGGAACCCAACTTCAACTTTGGCTGCGCGAAGCCCGTTATTGGAGAGAAAGTTTTGATATGGTCGGTTATGCAGTCAGAGGTAAGGCTTTTTATACTATCAGGTATTTGTCAACCCGCAACTAAGCATAAATCACACAACTGCAAAAAGCGACCATCGATGTTGTTGTTGTGGCTGTAGGAAGAAGGAAAAGAAAATGCACGGGCCTGCTACTGGCTCTGTAGCTGAGCCACCTCCGCTGCCTCGGGCAGATAGAGGAGAATATAGAGAAGAAAAAAAAGCAAGAAGGAAAGAAGGACGCGCGCCGCAACAACTGCCGTCGTCCACCACCAGCGGTGGCGTGCGCAATGACGGCCTACAACAGATAAAAATTCGGTGCCAGGCCAGCCCCCGCCGCAAGCAGCGGTGACCCACCTGCACCAGCCCCATCAGGGCAGAGCCGCGACCATCGATCCCAACAGTGGGCCTAGTGGGCCTAAAAATCATGATAAAGAACGCGCCATGGACACCAGTCATGTTTTCAATACTTGCATGCATACATTATTTCTACTCATCTAATGCATGATCTCCCCCCCCCCTATTCTTTTACATTGCACAGCGCGCAATATGATTTTTTTCTCAACCGCACATTGCACTAGAGTCGATCAAAAAAAAATAATCTAAATCCTGCAAAATTACTAGCGGGTTCCAACACTGCTCAACAAAATGAGTGATAGCTGGTTAGTTGGTTTGTGGGGTTTAACGTCCCAAAGCGACTCAGGCTATGAGAGACGCCGTAGTGGGGGACTCCGGAAGATAATGATAGATATCTTGATATGGCAAAATGCTGAATACTATGTTTATTTTATTTTTTTTTCACGGCGTAACGATTGCGACACAACGTTGTGTGTAAAACCCCGCGGTTCCTACGTTTATAAGCGAAATTATAAATTGGCCGAGAGGAAAGAAAAGTCAGTGTCTGTCACACTTCTGGGTGGACACCTATCTGCTCCGAATGGAAAGGGAGCAAGGATTGAATGAAAGAAGAGAAAGAGCTGCCATAGTGGAGGGCTCCCGAATTATTTCGAACACATGAGAATCTTACCTGCTCTGATATCACATGACCAGCACCCGCTTTCGAGCCCGGCCTCTGGGGTCGCTTTTCATGGAGAAACGCATATGTGTCCATGTGCTGTGCGATGTCAGTACGAGTTTGGATAAAGATCCCCAACTTGTCGATAGTATTAATGCGAAAGCATTACTTGGCTATGTTCACAGATTTCTGTCCGCAGCTGATCCTTCCCCTGATGGGGCTAGGGCAGGTGGGTCGCCGCCGCTTGCGGCGGGGGCTATAGCCTGCCACTGATTTTTATCTGTTGTATGCCGTCACTGCACCCGCCACCGCTTCGGTGGTGGTGGACGACAACTGTCGCTTCGGCGCGCGCCTTTCTCCCCCGGTGTTGCTCCGCGTCGCGCGTCTTAACCAATGAGAAGGCGGAGCAGCCTCAAAGCTGCAGCCAATGAGTGGCGCGTATCAGAGTTGCGGCCGTCGCTCCTTCTCTACTTTCTCTCTCCTGTCCGCACGAGGCAGCGGAGGTGGCTCAGCTAGAAAGCCACCTACAAAGCTACAAGTAGCAGGCCCGTGCATTTTCTTTTCCTTCTTCCTACAGCCACATAGAAGAAGGAAACAACTTAGGAAAGGCCCTTGCCATTCCCAATGCATTGGATAAAGTGCGGCGGAAGTGACGTCAAAATTTAGGGTTAGTCGACTTGGTTGGTTGGTTGGTTCATATGAAGGGAAAGGCGCAGTATCTGTCACACTTGCTCTGTGGACACCTGAACCGCGCCGTAAGGGAAGGGATGAAGGTAGGAGTGAAAGTGGATAGAGAGAAAGGGGGCCGTAGTGGAGGGCTACGGAGTAATTTCGACCACCTGGGGATCTTTAACGTGCACTGACATCGCACAGCACACGACGCCACTTCGTTTCGCCTCCATCGAAACGCAGCCGCCGAGGCCGGGATTCGATCCCGGGAACTCCGGCACAGTAGTCGGGCGTCTTACCACTGCACCACCCCGGCGGGGCAAAGGGTTAGTCGACTGAGTCGCGCAATTAGCAATGGCGACGCTGTTGCTATGAAAACTCGGGCCACTAGCAACAGCGTTACTAAGGGCCCTAGGTACATGAGCGTCGCGGAGAAAGAAAATGCGGAGGGTAAAGGAGGAGAAGAGACGTCGGAGCGTCCGGTCGCGGCGCTGGACCGCGCTGGAAGCAACAGGCGTTTTCTGCAGACACCAGCCGACCCTGCTCGAACATCGTATCCTCCAAAACTCACGAGCTGCTTCTTCCTTCCTTATGCGCATATCAGTGCATGCACCGCCTAATGTAACACTACCCCGCCGACTGAAAAGCACCGTCCCGGTGCGCACTAGCGCCCAAACTAGAGTCCGTTGTTACATTTCGGGCTTGCGTTGCTCATCCCACCGCTGACGCCAGTTATTAGGTTTTGGTCGCGTGCCTGAGTATCGCTCCGCTGCCACCAGTTATTACATGCGGCTCGCGGCCCCTCGGTAGCGTTGGCCTGGCGGCTCCGTGGCTCGGCGGACGGCATCAACGGTCCCAGCAAAGACGAGGCGTCTTCTAACGAAACAACCTTTACTACAAGATCATGAAGAAACGGGCAGAGAAGCTGACCCGGAGAGAATACAGACAATTTCACACAGCTGGTGTCTAGCTTCGTGTCAACGGCGCGTCAAAGTAGTCTCTGTCTCAGCGGAGTCTGCCGCTGCTTTTTATAGGCTTGCCAGTTCACAGGGAAAGGGAGAGCCCTCACAGGGAAATGGAGAGCCCAACAAGTCTGGGCAAGACGGGATGACTCAATCGCAGGTGGCCCGACCGCATCTCCTCCACCTCCTGCAGACGGGCGAGGGCGACGCATTCTCCCTCGAGCTCCGGGCTTGGCCAGCGTTTGCACACACACGCACGCACACACATTTGGCGCGTGGCAAGATCACGTCGAGACTTGCCCGCGGGAGGAAGCGTTGGGCTGCCGATGTACGGCACCGAAATGGCCGATTCGCTCGCTGTTCTGCCTGTTGCTATGCGATGGCCGCGTCAGCTGACACACTTGTCGGTGGCGAAGCGTAACACCGTATAATACGGCTTGAGGCGTGCAACAGGGACCGTCTCAGTGCGTGGTGTAGATATATGGCGTGCGGGATGCAAGGACGCAATTTCGTATGTCACTGGAGTCACTTGTAAAATACTGTAGGGTCCTGTATAACGGGGCAAAAGTTTTTCAGAGAGGCCAACGCGGCGAGCTGGGGTCCAAAGCAGCACGAGAGAGCCGCAAGAATACTGGATGTTGCGATGACAGGAATCATAGCGACGTTTCTGGGAGTGCTGGGAGGCTGTGAGTCGGTAGCGAGCAACAACGCGGGCAGCATCAGCTCGGGCTATGGCGTTGCGAGCATATGAGCTGGCAGTGGCGACAAAATGGAGTAGGCTGTCAAAAGGAAGCAGAGGTTCATGGCCGTATAGAAGATAGAAGGGGGAGTAGCCGGTAGTGTTGTGACGCGACGAATTGTGTGCAAATGTCACAAAATGGCAGCGTTATGTCCCAGTCGCGGTGGTCATCAGAAACGTACATAGACAGCATGTCAGTCAGTGTTCGGTTAAGGCGTTCGGTAAGCCCGTTCGTCTGTGGATGGTAGGCAGTCGTGAAAGAATGACGAGCGTTGCACAACAGTAGGATATAGTCGACTATACGCGCAAGAAAGCAACGGCCACGGTCGGTGAGCAGTTGGCGGGGAGCTCCATGGACGAGTATAACGTCGCTGAGGAGGAAAGCAGCAACATCAGTTGCACAGCTGGTTGGTATTGCTTGTGTGACCGCGTAGCGTGTGGTGTAATCAGTGGCCACCGCAATCCATTTGTTCACCGATGCGGACAGCTGAAAAGGCCTTAGAAGATCCAGACCCACTCGAGAAAATGGGTCTATGGGGATGTCGATCGGCTGCAGAAGTCCAGCCGGTAAAACTGATGGCTTTTTTCGGCGTTGACAGCGGTCACAAGCAGCCACGTAGCGGCGGACTGCGCGGTATAGGCCTGGCCAAAAGAACCGACGACGCACACTGTCGTATGTGCGAGAGACGCCTAGATGACCCGCTGTGGAAACGTCGTGAAGCTGTCCAAGGACGGCTGTTCGTAGGTACTGAGGGACTGCTAGTAGAAGGTCGGGGCCATCAGGTCGCATATTTGCCGGTATAAGGTGCCGTCGTGGAGCACAAACAAACGAAGGGAAGGGTCATGGCGATCGGTGCAGAGGCGATTGATAATTTCGCGAAACTGAGGGTCCTGGCGTTGCTCACGGCGAATGTTGGAAAATCAGAAATAGAGAGCACGCAAGCGTCATTGTCACATTCAGGTTGGCTTGGCGGGTCGACTGGATGACGGGACAGGCAATCGGCGTCTCGATGCAACTGGCGAGACTTATAAACTACTGAAAAATTGTACTCCTGAAGGCGCAAGGCCCAACGTCAAGGCTAGGGTCTTTGAGTGTAGAAAGCCAACACAATGCGTGGTGGTCAGTGACTACTGTGAATGGCCGCCCATACAAGTAAGGGCGGAACTTCGTATTGGCCCAGACTAGGGCTAAGCACTCACGTTCAGTGATGGAATAAATCTGTTGGGCCGCAGATAGGAGTCGGCTGGCATAGGCGATGACGCGAGGGGTGCCGAGCTGACGTTGTGCGAGAACGGCACCAATTGTGAACGCCCACACTTAATTAGGTCAAGGTCAGCTGAAGGGCAAAATTATTGTCGCGCTAACACCTGCTATAACCTAGCGTAGTGAACGTTTCGCTTTCATTGTAAATTGGGTTGTAAGAAAGGAAAGGTCACTTGAAGGTGAAAACCATGAATGCCCGATGGCTCGAACTACGTGGCGTAGTGAAGCTTTCGCTTCAGTGCCAACGGATCGCAATATCTCTCTACAATAAAATGGCAGCAGTCGTCATAGATGATCCAGGCGAGACGCCTCGTGAGCTGTCGTTTCAGAGGTTAGGAAGACGACATGCCGAATCCGGTCATCAAGTAGAATTAGTGCACCGAGAGGCTGCCGCATAGAGACGAAGAGAGGCGAGTCGAGAAAAACAAAAACCAAGTCTAGCCAAGCTTTACTGGGCTTAACATTCAAGCTTTCGCTTTGATTTGTTAGGTTTAGCAAGGTTAAACCTATGCATAATTTTTTGTTTCCGTTAAGTCATTTTCAATTTTGCTGATAAACATAGAACCGCGGCAGTTTCAAACACAAGGCTGTATTCGTAACCTTTGAGAAGTGAAAAAAGTTAGCTGAAGGCTTAGCTTCGTTAAGCCTGAAAGATTGCGAAAGTACGGCGCCGCCGCTTGGCTGCAGCAGATCGTTCCAGCCTCGCCATATGCATCATCCTACATACCGAAAGGCTGCGCCCCGATTACTGCGAGGAGCCGAGCCACAGCCTCATTTATGATGATGATGATGATGATTAAACTTTAATTTCCACCGATTTAGGAGGCCCCCTACTCCCCGCTCCTGGCACGCGGGCCTGAGGAACGGGGGCTGAAACCTCCGCGACTAAGGACTGGCGAATATATATTTGTTATTCGCGGCCTCAGCCGCCAGGCGGACGGCTTTTTGCTGGTCAGCGGGGACGTCGCTTCGCAGCAGGGTTACCCAGGCTTCTCTACTTTTAATGTTGTCCCTAGCGCCCGGAGACTTAGGGCATTCCCAAAGTATATGGTTGAAGGTCCCCCTCGCTTCGCAGGCTTTACATTTATCATGATTTCTCTCATCTATCTGGGTGTGAAACAACCAGACAAGGTTCGGGAAATTTCCGGCTTGTAATCGCCGCCAGGCCATGGCCTCTTTATTACTTAAGCTAGGATCCGGTGGCGGCATCAGACGTCTTCCTAATCTATAATTTCGATTATTTCTTTATAGGTTTGCAAAAGTTCGTCCATCGCCTGGCAGTCGGGCGGCTCCACGTTTGCCCGGCGGGCTAAACCATGGGCCGCCTCGTTGCCGGGGACGGACGTGTGTGCTGGGAGCCAAATTAGGGTGATTTTGCGATCGATTTTAGCTGCAGCTGTTAGAATTCGGGCGGCTTCTTGCGAGACCCTGCCTTTTCCGATATTCCAGAGGGCAGTTTTACTGTCGCTAAAGATCAATCTAGCCTTCGTTCCGACGCAAGCGAGCGCTATTGCGACCTCTTCAGCCGTGTCTGTTTCTGCTTCAGATGGTGGCGGAGACGACTGGTGCGCCGCTACCATCGACTACCGCGGCGACTGCCGCCCCTGATCGGCCGCTTGCAGCGTCTACGTAGGCAATTTCGTTTACTCTGAATTCTTTTGCTCTTTTAACCAGTGCTTCTGCTCTCTTCTCCCGTCTCTCCTTGTGGTATTCAGGGTGCATGACGTCACAAACAGCGAGCGCCCTCTCTCGGCTGCGACACAGCGCCGTGTATGGACTCGCCGCCACCATCCGATGCCGCGAACTGGGGCCCCGTCTCTCGGTCGCGTAATTCCGTCTCCTCAACGGTTGGGTCCCGCAACTTCTTTCTCCTCACTGGTTACCTCTCAGCGGGTTAAACGGCGATAGGTACCGAAAGGTGTCTCTGACGCAACCTAAAGGTAACATACACCCACTGAAGGCAGGAAATGATTACGGTGAAGGTAATTGATTAGTGTTACCATTGTCATGCCATCACCTCGTGGCTCTGTTCAATGCTGGTTTTGCGGCTATTAAGAAATAAAAACACTACATATTGTAACCTAAACGGGAATACTCTCAGGAATGAGCTTGGTAGTTTATTGTAATGTTGCGTAAAAAAAATAAATGAAATAAAAAGTTGCTATTACAGGATTCGAACAGATGACTTAATCGCTTATTGCTGAGGTAAGTAGTGTCAATCCATTGCGCCATGGAAGCAACGGCTACAGCGCGCTTTAAACCCGCTATTATTTCTTTTGTAGTGAACAAAGAGCGGATTCACGAAGACGAGGAAGAGGACGACGAAGTGCCGCTGCGGTGCTCGAGCTCTCTGGTTTTGTGCCTTGATGGACTGTGTGCTTGTGCTGTTCGCCGTGCAGCTTACAGAGGGCTATATTCCCTGTTGAACCATCAGTAAAACCCCTTTCACTTGGTGGAGGTGAGGATTTCCGTCCGCCCTGGAGCTTCGCAGCCGCACACTACCAACAACAGCCATGACCGACACTACCACCACTAGTACAACCAGCTCCTCGTCCGCCGTCTTCTGCGCTGGAGCTCTGCGCCAACGGGACCCTCCAATCATCAGCGGAAGCGGCGACCACGATGTCGAAGATTGGCTTTCCTCCTATGAGCGGGTCAGTACTCACAACAAATGGGACGACGGCCTCAAATTAAATAACGTCATATTCTACTTAACGGACGTTGCTAACCTGTGGTTCCGCAACCACGAAGTCGATATCTCATTGTGTTTCGCTTTCAAGATCACTTTTTCCGATATCTTTGGCAGGCCTGCAGTTCGCAAGCTGCGCGCTGAGCAACGCTTGAGCGGCCGTGCTCAGCTACCTGACGAGAACTTTACAAGCTATATTGAAGATGTTGTAGACCTCTGCAAGGGCGTGGACACTTCAATGACAGAACATGCCAAAATTGGTCACATTTTACAAGGAATAGACGACGACGCGTTCCAGATGCTTCTAGCCAGAAATCCAGCAACCGTAGTCGACGTAATCACTGCTTGCCAAAACTTTGAGGAATTACGCAAGTGCCGTAAAATCACTCGTTCCTCGCTCTCACACCAGGAGCCTCTTGCACCTCTAACACCTGACGCAGAACAGTCCTCATTGCTGTCCCAAATAAAACAGTTTGTTAGAGAAGAAGTTGCCCGTCAACTGTCCCTCGCTCCCCATCGTCCTCATGCTTCCTCTCCTTTGGTGGCAAAGTTGCAGCAAGTTATCCGCGAACAAGTTGCAGAAGCCCTTCCCAGGCTTCCTGAAGCTCCTGCTGTCGCTCCATTGACATATGTCGGAGCACCAGTACAGTATAGCCAACCTTCTGTACCAGCCCCTTTGACCTACGCGGCCGTGGCTGAGCGGCCCCCGCCTGAGCCGTTACCACCCATGCAGCCTGCCCTACGCCACGCACCGCTTCCTCACACGGCTCCACTTCATCCTGCGACTCCGCGCTATTACAACCCGTGGCGCACTTCGGACAATCGCCCAATTTGCTACTACTATGGTTTCGCTGGACATGTGGCCCGTCGATGTCGTCGTCGCAAGGCTGCGCCTCCCGAGCTCACGTCTTCTGATTACTCCCCACCGCTGCTTCGTTCTGCCCACTCTCCGCCTGCGTACGCCACAGAACAGCGTTAGTATACAACCCGTCGTTCTCCTTCTCCGCGGCGCCGGTCACTGTCACCAATGCGCCGGCGACCGCCACCTGCTGACGAGGGAAACTAAGCTCCGCGGTTCCTGAGGCAAGAATTAACTGCGTGCTCTGCGAAAAGCTCAAGGCCTCATATTTTGCCTACGAACGTTATGGGCCTAGTGCGCTGGTATGGAGGCGCCACTGCTCCGGAACAAGTAGCGCCACCTCCCGCCGGCGCACTCATATGTGGTATGTCTGCTCGTCGGAGAGAGGCGGCGGAGTGAACGCGAAGTCTACTCTTCTCGGCAGAAACCTTGTTAGAAGAACACGTTTGTCGGTCATTTCCTGCTTCCTGCCACACGCGTACATAACAGACACATGTACCATGTGTGTGTGTTGAAAAATAAATCAAAAGCAAAGCGAAGAAAGCAGCTACCCATTCATGCCAGACCCGTCTGGTAGAAGGGCGCCGGCGCTTTGGGCGCAGCGCATCGTCGGCGCGCGAGCGCTTCTGCTGGCGGCTCTTCGGGTTTTTTTCTTTTTTGAAGTAGGAATTCGGAACCCGAACAATATGGTACTTTGAAAGTAAAGACATAAATAAAACAAACTAAGCCAGTGTGCAATGCGCAGCACTGGCTTTTCGCTTCGGTGGCAGTGTATGTGGAAACGGCATGCTAGACCCCCCAGAAGCGACAGCCGAGAGCTCGGCTCCGTTGGTCAATAGAAAGGCTCCTATATAAAAAAAAAAAACATCTTTTCCAAGACGGGACGAGCAGGCTGTATATGGAGATGTACCCTAAGGCGTCGGGCCTTGCGTGCACGTGCTTTTTCGGCGCTCGGCTTTTCTACCGTAGCTTTTATTTTCTACTCGATGCGTCGAAATAAGTGGTGACGGTTCAGTGCGCGGAAAAACAGCCATGGCTGAGCAAGCTCCGCAGCGCGTGCTGTTCGGGGGAGATGGGGCGATCGAGAATGTTGAGACAATTTAAGAATAACTGCTTGGTGCGCGGTCAGAAACTGTACGAAG
>JAJIZL010034789.1:0-32625 GCA_023969395.1 Amblyomma maculatum | reverse complement strand
CGCGCTCTCCCGCGCGGGGAAGGGGGCTTTTCTCTCCATGCCTTCCATGCGACGCCGTGCGGGCCTCGCGCCGTACCGGCTTGATTAAATGGGCGCCGATTTCATGACAGTCGTATAATCTTGTGTATAATACTGAGAATATATTTGTTGTTTTTCTATCATTGAATTTGTGGCTCTGTTCTCATTCGCAACGCTGAACATCACCGGCTAACGCTGGGCGTCAAAGTTCCAACCCCTTTGCCTCGGTTCGAGAAGGTGTCTCGCACCCCTTCCGGAGCCGTGACAACGCTCTTCCTTCCATTTACCGGACGCAGCTTGTGGCCCTATTACAGACGTTTCGCTTCGCCTTCGACGCTGCCCACACACCTCTCGGCCGCACTTCCACAGTTGCGCATCATATTCAGACCCGCTCTAACTCACCTTTTCGACAGCGCCCCTACGTGTGTCAGCGGCAGAGCGCCGCGTGATCAATGAGCTAGTTGAGGACAGGCTACAACGTGGTGTAATCCGTCCATCTCATAGCCCCTGGTCTTCACCAGTGGTGCTAGTAAAGAAGAAAGATGGTTCGTTTCACTTTTGTACCGATTACCGGCGCCTCAACAAAATTACCCACAAGGACAATTACCCCCTTCCGCGTATAGACGACGCTCTTGATTGCCTCCAAGGTGCCGAGTACTTTTCGTCTCTTGATTTACGTTCCGGTTACTGGCAAGTGCCAATGGCCGCATGTGACATAGAGAAGACCGCATTTGTGACGCCGGATGGCCTCTATGAATTTAATGAGATGCCCTTCGGTCTGTGCAATGCGCCCGCCACATTCGAGAGGACGATGGATAACATCTTGCGGAAGTTTAAGTGGAACATCTGCCTCTGCTATTTGGACGACATTGTTGTCTTTTCCACCGACATCGCTACGCATCTAGAGCGCTTCGGCAAGTTTTGGTTTGTCTCACTGACGGCAGCCTACTGCTGAATCTCAAGAAGTGTCAGTTCGGTGCCAGGAAGTTGACCATTTTGGGGCACATTGTCTCTAAGGAAGGTGTTCGCCCTAATCCGGCCAAGCTACGCGCAGTGGCGGAGTTTCCTAAGCCGGTCTCGCCCAACCAACTTCGAAGATTCATAGGTCTATGCTCCTATTTCCGGCGCTTCGTACGGAATTTCGCTTCTGTTATTGCACCCCTGACGAAGCTACTCGGGGGAAACAGTGACTTAACTATCTGGTCGGCCGAGTGCGACGAAGCATTTACCGCATTGCGCCATCTTTTGACATCGCCGCCAATCCTTCGCCACTACGACCCGACAGCACCCACCGAGGTCCATACTGATGCGAGTGGCGTTGGCCTCGGAGGTGTCTTGGCACAACGGAAAAACGGCTTTCATGAATACGTCGTCGCGTACGCGAGTCGTGCCCTCTCTAAAGCTAAATGCAACTATTCAGTTACAGAAAAGGAGTGTTTGGCAATTGTGTCGGCACTAAGAAATTCCGACCCTACCTGTACGGTCGCCAGTTTGACGTCGTCACGGACTACCACGCGTTATGTTAGCTGTCCTCTCTTAAAGACCCGTCGGGCCGCCTCGCACGATGGGCTCTCCGCCTTCAGGAATTTGACATCCGCGTTATATATCGCTCTGGCCGTAAACACATGGACGCCGATGCTCTGTCTCGTTCTCCCATCTCCAACGAACCTGCGTGCTCCACGGCGGCTGATCCCGCCCTCTCGTCTATAATCATCGCTGATATGCCTTTGGAGCAGCGCAAAGACCCCTGGCTCGCTGTCACCCGTTAATAATTAGAGGGATTATCAACGATGCGCCCTTAACGGTGCGCACACTCCCCGACACCCTTAGAGTGAGTGGGGGTAGCTGTTCCGGTCGCAAAGGAGATGCCCTCTACCTGCGTGGCAAGCTCAGCCGGAAATCAACTACCTTGTAGTGAAAGAAGGGGGTGGTCGTTTGGTGCCTAGCTGTCGCCGGTTCAAGTCAGAGTAAGTGTTGGAGTCAGAAGGAACAAAGAAAACAAACGTTATACACAGCAAGAGACGATACAAACGAATACACAAGAGCACATGAAATGCACAGACGAGAGGTTCACAGAATACAAACGCTAATCATGCAAGTATACAGAGGTGTTCGATAACAAAGAGGCCTTACAACACAGAACAAACACGAGAGAGTCACATAAACAAACACCAAATTGTTCACCGGACACTGTTGCAGTCCGACGCCTCGAGAGTCACGATGTGGCCGCCGTGCAAGACGAGCGCCGCTCCCTCGCAGGTCCGTGGGCTTGTCAGCAGCGGGTGATCCCCGGGAGTCCAGTCGAAGCACTGGCGAACACGCCGCAACCACTGAGTGACTGACTACACAAGCGGCGCGGTGTCTTTAAATAGGGCGCACCGCGTCTCTCTGTTAGCACAGACAAAGCAACAGCGCACACATACTTAGCTTCGCTGGTTAGAGCGCTCTCTCTTCCTCCCGTCGAGCCGCGCGTCGTCATTGGCTAGGTCCCGTAGAATGTTCTAGAGACGCCTGGCGTTTTCCAAACTGGTGAGTCACATTCATCGCCGGGTGGTGAGAAAGAGGGCGACGGCGACGCGTACAAAGCTACGCGGGGAAAGGAGGTTTTTCTCGAATTTTGTGGAACCGTCCATGCGGCGCGGCGGGGTCCTCGCGCCGCGCCGGCTTGATAAAAATGTGCGCCGATTTCGTGAAACTGCCCCTCCCTTAAAGAATATTGTCCTACAATATTCACAACAACCACGAACATCGCGCGCACATGCATGCGCTCACAACTACATTGGGCAAATGTCCACGTCACGCACATACATTGCACAAATTTCACAAATTGCAACCCCAAATAACAATGCACACATCCAAAGTCTCACAAGTTTCTCAGACTCTGATGACAATTTTTTTCACACATCAGTACATGATGTTCACAAACATAGCAACACACTGTTGTCGGATACACATTGGAATCAACAACACACAGCTTTTCAAATGCGAAGCGCACAAACCTAAATTTCCGAGCGTAATTCCGACCTGCGATCAGTGCGTGCCTCGCTTATGTCCGCCAGGGATTCTGCCTTCGCTCCAGGCTCTCGCATTTGAGGTGCTTCCATGCTCCCAGATCGGGCTACTGCAAATTCTTTAAGGCATGACTGATAGTCACCTTGCAAATCACACAACCAATGGGTGCCGATAAATGCCCCTACAACCAGTAGCGCCGACGGATACACGGGAACCTGTACCAACGCGCACAGACCAACAAAAAGAATCACTGTGCTCTTTCCTAGGCACCGGTATTCCTTCCGCTGAAGGTTAAACATCCCAAGTAATGCCCCCATAAGGAGGATAAACCCTTGGGCTACCTGCATCAACGACGGCCTAGGCATTCCTGCTTTAATTTCCTGTGTCGTCTATTTCTTTTCAGTTTCCTCCTGAAGTGCTTCCTTTTGTTTATTCTTTCCTCGGGGCTTTTCCTCCGGCTTCACATGGCCTTGCTTACCTCGCCTTCCCTATTTCTTTTTAGATTCACTGCAGCACACAGGCGCGGAACTTCGATCAGGATCCTCGGGAAATGTTGCGCCCTTGATATTGCCCAACACCAAATCGTAGATAGGGCGTTCCATGGAAAGGGCTGTCAGTTTTCCCGAATAATATTGCGTCTGCACTTCAAATTTTGCCTGAGGTAGCAACTGAATTGAGCCGTCAATTAGCCTCACCAGGCATTTCTCACCAGTCAGATCATTCTCATGAATCAAACTGCGTCTAACGATTACGGCACTGCTACCTGTATCTCGTAGCACAGAAACTAATTTTTCTCCTATCCTTCCCCTCGAAAACGGCATCCAATTCATCGCAGCTCCAGGTTGCGCATGTATTACGGCGTTCACCACCCGGATTTTTTTGTCCTTCTTCCGATTAACAACCTTCTCTGCTTCCTCCTCCTCTAGACCGTGCACCACGCGGACTTTCTTGCCGTTCTTCAGCTCAACAAAGCCATCGGCATCTTCTTCCTCCAGACGACATTCCGACTCTGACAGAGTCCTCGCGCATGCCACCTGCGGAGCTGCCTTGTCAGCGTTGGGACACGGCAACGCTTTGTGGCCCTTCTGTCCGCATTTCCAACACGTGGATGAATTGTTGGTTGTGAGTTTGCGGCAGTTAGGTGCATAATGGCCTAGTTGTCCGCAGAGATAGCACCTCGGGGGTGACTTTACGCTAGATTGTGTCTGCCGGAATTCGGGCTTTTGAGGGGTTTCAGAATTTGCATTCCTGCTCAAATTTTCGCCTTTCTGGGTTTCCAAATATTGGTCTGCCAGATCCATCATTTCGTCCAATGTATGCGCTTTTCTTTCTTTTAAATAAAGCGACAGACAAGGGTGACAGCTGCCCAGGAATTGTTCCTTAATTAGGAGCTCGCGAAGTGCGCCATACTCTGGTTTAATTTTTGAGAGTTTAGTCCAGCGGTCAAAATAATGACTCAATCGCGCAACATATTGTGTTGCCGTTTCACCCTCCATAGGTTTTCCAGTCCTGAACTTCTCACGAAACCCATCCGTCGTAAATCTAAGCCTTTTAAGTAATGAAGCTTTCACCTTGTTATAGCTGCCTGCATCCTCAGGAGGAAGTCTTCCAAATACACTTAATGCTTCGCCACTAAGGCAAGTGCTCAAGACGGTAGCACATTCACTGTCTGTCCAATTTGCATTAATGGCGATCCTTTCGAAGCGCAAGAGGAACGCGTCGAGATCGTCCCTTCTCTCGTCGTACTTCGGGATCAATTTACTTGCGTCCATCCGCAAGCTGCTATGTCCTTCACTGGGGCTATGCACTTCAGCAAAACCGTTGTTCCCTGAGCTTTGGAGCTGAAGTTTCATAGTAATTCCTTTTCCCGCTGAAATTCCTCTTCTCGCTCCTTTTGAGCCCTCTCTCGTTCTTCTTTTTCTCTCTCTCTTTCCTCTTTTTCTCTCTGGCTAACCCATTTGCGCAGTTCGGCACCGGACAACCCCAGCTGGGTGCCAGCCTCAATCAGCTCTATCAGATTCATATCTGAAGCGCGAACCGTTTGGGTTGTGGGGGTTCTTACTAAGCCGTCGATACTCTTCTGAGGTCTAGGCCGCAAACACCGAGCTCCCTCGATCACACACCACGGGCAGCCGTTCTCACGGCCGCAAAGTGGTAATGCGAAGTACGACACAACACAGAACAGGACTTTGCCCGGAACCAGATGTTTATTGGGTTTTCTCAAAAAGAACGCTGGTGAAAGTCTTGCTGGCGACCCTATCCTTTTGGATGGGGCCTGACACTTCGAAGGGCAAGATGGCGACAACAAAGAAGTATAGCGGGGAGGTATTTACCTCGCGTCTTTCCGTTGTCGCGGCTCGCTGTCGTCTCTCCTCGGCGGTAGCCGGTTCCCGCCAATCTCGGCGCATCTTGCCCTTTGTCCTTTTTCGGCCAATGAGCGTCGCGTCTGCGACGTCTAGTGGTGCACTCCTGCGCCCGGCGAGGGAAGAGGGAAACGCGGCGCTATCGAGCAACCCGTTTGGGTTACTCATCCTCGGAGGAGACCCTCCACCTAACCATGTCTACATCAATGGGATGAAGTTTGCTGTTCGACCACTGAAAGCTCGTCCCCTCCAGTGCACCCGCTGCGGAGCCTTTAATCATGTCTCCGCCGCTTGCACCAGGCCTGATCGCTGCTCCATCTGCGGCGGATCACACCACACTCGGAAGTGCACTTCTAGCACTCCCAAGTGTTTTCATTGCGGAGGTCGGCACCGGGCTGCTGATCCCTCGTGTCCCAAGTGGCGACACCAACAGCAGCTAACCACGGCTCTCCGCAAGACAACAACACCTGAAGATCGGCGGCAAGTGCTCAACGAGCTCCGCCCTCTTCAGCCCACTGGGTCTGGGTCTACCCAGTTCGAATCCTACTCGAAGGCCCTACAGTCACGGAGTCCCAAGCACCCCAGCGAACCAGCTTGGGAGCCTCCTCAGCAACCTGTGGCGGTGGATATCCAAGCCACACTCACTTCGGTAACCGAAGCGCTACGACTTGCTGTCCAAGCGCTCATGACCCAGCTCCCACCCAACTCTGGCGCTCGCCGATTGGGAGAAGCTGCTGCCCTCATTACTGGGAGCCCTACCACTCGCCATCATGGCCAGACGTAGGAACAGACGCAACCCTGTTCCCAGGAGACCGCGTGTCTTGCAGTGGAATACCAACTCCCTGCGAGTACGACACGCGGACCTCAAAGATCTAATCCTCCAGAAATCTCTGGAATTTGATGTCTTTGCTTTACAGGAGACCCGAGTCCCAGCGGAGAACCTCCGACTACCAGGATTCACCGGGTACTCTGGCCGCTCATGCTGCTCCAACCAGGACTGCAATGATGCCCCCTGCCTGGATCCTTCGCATCCACAACACAGGCCCCGCACAGCCATCTATGTGAGGAGTGACATACCCCACACACTGATGGATGTTGCCCAACCTGACCTAGGACAACTGGAGATCTGTGCCGTGCGCGTCCGTATGGGTGACACGGACACTACAGTTGCTTCAGTATATGTCCCTCCAGGAGTTCCTTGGGACCCCTCCTGCCTCATTGCCCTTCATTCCCGTCTAGGTAAGGATGTCCTTATCTGCGGGGATTTCAACTCCCACCACAGGGATGGGGCAACCAGTCCAGCACCACCCGAGGCAAAAAGCTCTTGGACGCCATCAACGCGGCTGGCCTTCGTTTCCTACAGCCTACCTCCCCAACCTTCATTCGGCCAGGACGATCTTCTTTCATTGACCTGGCTCTCATCTCTGATGCCTGCCACTATTCGTGGACCAGAGCACCTGACTCTTTGGGCTCGGATCATTTTCCCATCTTCCTTAACCCCTCTATGAGGGGTAGGAGGAGGGAAAAGCTCTACCCCATTACCAAATGGGCCGAGTTCAGAGAACGAGTGAAAGACATCCCACTTGCAGGTGACTTCCTGGATTTTCTTAGACGTTGCGCCAAGAATTCCACAATCACCTGCGCAGTACCACTACATGCACCAGTCCCGGACCTACGTCTACTCGGACTTAGGGCCTCCAGACGAAGGGCTGAGCGAGTGGCCAAGCGCACCCACCATACCGAACATTGGAAGGCCTTCCGCAGGATCGATGCTTGCTGCAGTCGTCAGGCCAATCGTCGTTCCCGGGAAAGCTGGGCCAGCATTTGCCGGTCCATACAGTCAGCCAGACAGTCCTCTGCTGCCTGGCGCATCCTCAAATCCCTTTTGCAGGTTGCCTCCAATCGACAACCTGTCCTGGGAGCAGCCATCGCAAGAGGCATTTCCTCCCCCCCCCCCCCATCCGCTGGACTTCCAGTGGCGAATCCCCCTTCGCCCCTTCGGGCTACCCCTTCACCACCAGCAGCTTTGGCACAGACCATCTCTGCCCTCTGCAATGAACCCATTGCCCCTCATGAGCTTCACCGTGCCCTCAACCGCTCGAAGAAGAAATCAGCTCCTGGCGCTGACGGACTTACACTCCAGATGCTCCGTAATCTGGATGCCCCGGAGAAGAAGCGCCTCCTCGCAGTCTTCAACGACATATGGGACAGCAGCATACTACCGGATAACTGGAGAAATGCCATCGTTGTTCCCATCCTTAAGCCCCGTAAGCCGGCTAAACAACTATCCTCCTACCGTCCTGTATCTCTCACATCTGCAGCCTGCAAGACCATGGAGTTCATTGCCCTGGAACGACTCACATGGATCGCCAGAGCAACCAACTTCCTTCCAGAGATGCAGACAGGATTTCGGAAGCACCGCTGTACTGCAGACTCTATAGCGGGTGTGGTCTCCACCCTTGAGGAAGCCAAATATGCGGGCGATGTTGTCTTCCTGGTTCTTCTGGATGTCCAGTCCGCTTTTGACAACCTGCCCCATACCATCATTGAGCAGGCTCTGGATGCTCTTGGAGTGACTGGGAAACTGCGTCGCTTTGTCTCGGCATTCCTCTCCAATCGCACCTTCCAAGTTCGAGTTGGGCAAACACTTAGCTCTCCTCGTCCTGTTACATCTGGGGTTCCCCAAGGATCAGTCCTCAGTCCTTGGCTGTTCAACCTCGTCCTAGCTGGCCTGCCGAAGTTCGTTCAGCAGATCAGAATCCACAAAGTTTCCTGCTCCATCTATGCAGATGACATAGCCCTCTGGATCCGAGCTCCAAAGAGACGTATTGTCTCCGCTAGGAAGGCTATGCAACAGGCACTGGACGGAGTCCAGTACTTCCTATCATCTAAGGGATTGACCCTCTCGGCTACTAAGTCTGAGGCCCTCGTCTACCATCCCAGAGGAGCACAGAGTTCCCGCCGTCTTGCAACTTTACATATCGAAGGAACCCCTCTTCCATGGAAACGCCAGGTGAGATACCTAGGTCTCACAATTGACGACCGTCTCACCTGGATCCCAGCTGACAAAGCCCTCATTCCCCATCTTGATCGTGTGGGAAGAGCAGTCCAGCGTCTCCTTGCAAATGGCAATGGTTGCTCTTCCACTTGGGCAATCAAGCTCTTCGAGGCAGCGGCGACTTCGGTCATCCTATATGCCCTTCCCTTCGTCTCCCTTCGGTCGACTCGAGTCATTCGTCTCGACACGATTCGAAGGCGTTGGATTAGAAGATTCCTCGGAGTCCCTCAATCCTCACAGATCCCCGCTACCCTTGCGGAAGCTGGTATCTACCCTCTGGATCTTCTCCTCGCCCAGAGGGGACTGACCCACATTGATCGTCTCAGCCATGCTCCAGATGGTGCCTCACTCCTAGCACGGCTGCACAGCAAATCCCATTCTCGTATGGGTAAGCTGTATACAGTGTACAGAGAAATCATCGGTCCTGTCCCAGGTTTCTCAGTCCTACCCCCTCCACCCAATCGACCCCCAATTCCTGTCTTTTTGGATACGGATGGTCACACCAAACGTCACACCCCTGCAGCTGCCTTCCAGCAGACAACTGCAGCCCTCCTTGAGGAGTGTAGAGGATCTACACTCCTCTTTACGGATGGCTCGGTTCGACCCGCTACCTTCCAAGCAGCTGCTGCTATGACAGCACCACAGCTAGACCAGTCTAGGTCCTGCCGCCTGTCATTCCCTGCCAGTTCAACAGCTGCTGAGCTGGCCGGTCTACACCTAGCCGCACAGTTCATCGCTTCCAGTGTCCCTCCTGGACCTGTGAATGTTCTGTGCGACTCCAGATCTGCTCTGCAGCTTCTGACTATCTACCACGGCACCAACCTCTCGGTGAACATTCTCCGAGCCCGTCTCCTAGGCCTTCAGGACTCGGGGTATCAACTGGCCCTACATTGGGTTCCAGGACATACTGGAGTCCAGGGCAATGAAGAGGCGGATGCCTTGGCCAAAGCGGCGCACGACAACGGCGCCCCAGTCACTGAGGCTGTCACACCTTTTGACTTTTCAAGACCCCTCTTGAGAACGTCGATAAGGTCTTTCCATCCAGACCGTCGTATTGCCGCTGGTGAACATCTCCAACGGCTCTCTGACAAACTTTCACGGAAGGACAAATCCCTCCTCCTACGACTTCGAATAGGCTGCACGTGGACTCCGTCCCGCATGTATGCCTGTGGCCAAGCTCCCAGCCCAGCCTGTCCCTCTTGCGGCAATACTGGCACACTGGGACACTTGCTCCTCGTGTGTCCAGCCTCCGCTGGCCATCGCCAGAAACTTCTGAATGGCTATCGGAATCTTGGTCTCCCTGCTGATACGGAAGGGCAATTGCTCTTCCCAGCTCGGAACCAACTTTCTGCTCACCGGCTCCTCCTGATTTATCTGGAGGAGTCTGGCCTCAGCTCTGTTCTGTCGGCCTGCATGGGCCTATAGTGCTTCGTGCGGAAATGGCGGCGACATATGCGGCATCAGCAACCTTCCTTTCCCCAACCTTCCCCTAATCCCAACTTCCCTTTTCCCCTGGTCACCAAAAGTGATGCCACAAAGATGGCTAACATAAGACGTGACCAGTACCCCCTCCCCAAAAATAAACCATAGTCACCACCACCTCCACCCACTTTTGTCCCCTTCATCCTCCGCGGCGCGCGGTGCTTCGGAGGGATGCGCGGTTCTCCGCGATCACTACAGGGTGTAGCCTTAAGTCTGCTTAGCGAAGCTCGCCTAAACGCTTCCGCGCGGCAGTACCTTTCGCTATCGCTCTGCTGCTACAGTGCTTACGACCTCTTCGTAAACTCTTCCAACTCGTTCACCATCCTCTGGGCTTGAGTGCACCAAACATCCTGTCGCGGACGCCAGAATAATTGTCACCCGTTAATAATTAGAGGGATTATTAACGATGCGCCCTTAACTGTGCGCACACTCCCAGATACCCTTAGAGTGAGGGGGGGGGTAGCTGTTCCGGTCGCAAAGGAGATGCCCTCGACCTGCGTGGCAAGCTCAGCCGGAAATCAACTACTTTGTAGTGAAAGAAGGGGGTGGTCGTTTGGTGCCCAGCTGTCGCCGGTTCAAGTCAGAGTAAGGGTTGGAGTCAGAAGGAACAAAGAAAACAAACTTTATACACAGCAAGAGACGATACAAACGATTACACAAGAACACATGAAATGCACAGACGAGAGGTTCACAGAATACAAACGCTAAGCATGCAACTACAGAGGTGTTCGATAACAAAGAGGCTTTACAACACAGAACAAACACGAGAGAGTCACATAAACAAACACCAAATTGTTCACCGGGCACTGTTGCAGTCCGACGCCTCGAGAGTCACGATATAGTGCCTAGAATACTCCAGCCACTGTAGTCACGATGTGGCCGCCGTGCAAGACGAGCGCCGCTCCCTCGCAGGTCCGTGGGTTTGACAGCAGCGGGTGATCCCCGGGAGTCCAGTCGAAGCACTGGCGAACACGCCACAACCACTGACTGACTGACTGACTGACTACACAAGCGGCGCGGTCTCTTTAAATAGGGCGCGCCGCATCTGTCTGTTAGCACGCGCCAAAGCTAGCGCGCACACACACTTAGCTTCGCTGGTTAGAGCGCTCTCTCTTCCGCCCGTCGAGCCGCGCGTCGTCATTGGCTAGGTCCCGTAGAATGTTCTAGAGACGCCTGGCGTTTTCCAAACTGGTGAGTCACCTTCATCGCCAGGTAGTGAGAAAGAGTGCGACGGCGACGCGTACAAAGCCACGCGCTCTCTCGCGCGGGGAAGGAGGTTTTTCTCGAATTTTGTGAAACCGTCCATGCCGCGCCGGCTTGATAAAAATGTGCGCCGATTTCGTGACACTCGCATCTCTTATCGACATCGTGTCCACTTCTAATGCTGCTGCGCCTTCTTGGACTTTATGCCGTCAAGCAACACACTTTGCCCTACGAGACGATCTTCTCTACCGCCGCAATTATATGCCAGATGGTCGACGGTGGCTTCTCGTCATACCCCGCCATTTACGACATGAAATTTGCGCCTCTTTCCATGCCGACCCTTAGTGTGCCCATCCTGGTGCAGTCAAGACGTTTCAAAGAATTTCTCAACGCTACTATTGGCAAGGCATGTACGGTTATATTCGCAAATACGTCCGCTCCTGCATCGCCTGTCAGCGCCGCAAGTCATTCACACCTCGTGCTTCTGGACCCTTACAACCGCTACCATGCTCGGCCCGTCCTTTTGATCGCGTTGGCGTTGATCTTTACGGGCCACTTCCCTGCACGGTCTCAGGGAACCGCTGGATTATTGTCGGCATCGACCACCTCACCCGATATGCGGAGACCGCCGCCCTACCTGCCGCTACTGCCCGTGAAGTTGCCCAGTTTTTGCTTCACCATTTTGTACTTCGCCACGGCGCACCGCGTGAGCTACTGAGTGACAGAGGCCGAATCTTCCTTTCCAACGTCGTTGAAGCTCTACTGGTCAAATGTCGAATCATACATCGGACCACCACTGCATATCACCCTCAAACTAACGGGCTGACTGAGCGCTTCAATCGTACTCTCGGAAATATGCTCACGATGTACGTTGCCGGCGATCAGACTAACGGGACGCTGTTCTTCCTTTCGTGACGTACAGTGATGAGCAGCCTTGTCTAGAGCGCTCCGACGGCGCTGTGCGGAGCAAGTCAGCGACATCTAACGTTAGGCTCTGGGTTTGAGTTATGCGTTCAATGCGCATGCGTGGCCAAAATAAAGCGATGCCTGCTCGCGCGTGTTCACGGCCTCATTTCCACTCAGTTCTTGCGCATAATGTCGCCAGGTACGCGCTGGATATGTAACAGCGGCCGGAAAACCAACGCGTTTCGTGCGAATCACGAAGCGGCTGGGCAAGTAAGTGCAAGTGATGACGGATGATCGCGCGTTTCAGACACGCACTAGGCTAAGAGTCCGAGAATTGGACCTTGTTGGTTGTTTAATGCGTTGCAGGCGTTATGTTTTATCACGTCTTTACATTGGCCTATCAGCTACATATGGGACACAGCATTTGGCATCCGTACAGATCTAGGAACTTGACATCCTCCAAGAGGAAATCACCGGGGCGGCGAGCGCAGTGTATGCAGAAACGCTCGTTAATCTGCTATTGCTCGCGCTTGCTTATCTGGCCGTTTTGATACACTTGAGGAACACTGCGGCATCGCGACGCGCTGGCGACCGTTACAGCCTCACAAATGCAGGCAGCGCGGCCCTAACGGCACAAAAGGCAATCGCAAGGGCGTGGCTGGAGAAGGAAGCGGTGAGCAGGCATCCCTTTGATTTGCCGCGCATGCGCACTGGACGCATAACTCAAACCCAGAGCCTAACGTTAGATGTCGCTGACTTGCTCCGCACAGCGCCGTCGGAGCGCTCTAGACAAGGCTGCTCACCACTGTATGCTTACAACACCGCCACGCAGTCAACTACCGGATTTAGCCCTTTCTTCCTCCTTTATGGCCGTGAGGCATCGTCCACGATGGACACTATTACCATATCGTCCCGACTCCTCTGAGTGGACTCCCCTTTCCGACGCTGCAAAGCATGCGGATGAATGCCTCCAGCTGGCCCGCAGTTTAACATCGGAATCTCAAGGGCATCAAAAGCATCGTCACGACAAAGATCAGACACCACATGTTTTCCCTACAGGATCTCTCGTTTGGCTCTGGGTTCCAGGCACCCCACCGGGATTATCATCGAAATTTCGAACTGAGTACCACGGCCCCTACCGCATCGCTCACCAAACCTCCCCTGTAAATTACATCGTGGAGCCACTCACTCCCTCTTCGGACATGCGGCATCGCGGCCGCGAAACTGTGCATGTGAGCCGCCTCAAAACATACTACGACCCGCTCGTCTTGTCCTCGCCATAGGTCGCCAGGGTGGCTCCTCTTCGCTCCAGGGGAAATTGTAAACGAAGAGTGGATTCACGAAGACGAGGAAGAGGACGATGCAGTGCCGCTGCGCTGCTCGAGCTCTCTGATTTTGTGCCTTGACGGACTGTGTGCTTGTGCTGTTCGCCGTGCAGCTTACAGAGGGCTATATTCCCTAACCATCAGTAAAACCCCTTTCACTTTTTACAATATATCCGCTATCTGTCGCCAGGTGACGCTGCTCAGAGGACCCTACAAAAGAAACAGAGTGTGGAATTATACCGAAAGTGGAAAATGCAGATCAGGAAGGAAGATTTCTTTGATAACTTAAGAGGCAGCGCCCTACTTTTTGAAGCTAGATCAGGGTGCCTTAGAACACGCAGCTACAAAAAGAAATTTAACAATGGAGATGACGCATGTGCTGTATGTGGAAACTCCAGTGAAACAATTCACCATATTATACTCGAATGTAATGGTATCCATCCGGAAGTTGGTGCAGGCGCAATCACTGTTCCTGAAGCTCTGGGGTTTAGAGATAACAGTGGCCGGGTGAATAAACCGGCGGTGGAAATTAGCAAAAAACGACTGGAAGATTGATGGCTTAAAAGCAGAGAAGTGACATAATGTTAGTAATGTAGGAACAAAATTTAATAAATAGAATGATGGTTTAGTTAACCATTCTAAGTCAATAATTGAGATATAGGGAGAAAAATGAGCATGATAGCTACTGCTACCACCCCGTTTCAAAGGGGACGCTCCTATGTTCCATCCATCCACCATCCATCCGTCCATCCATACAGACCCTACGGGAACGGAATCACGCCTCTCGGTCTGGCGTGACGTCACACGGTCACGTGATAATGGCGTGACGTCACCGCTGCGGCTCTGGTAAGGACTCACCGCCACCCTCCGATGGCGCGAGCTGGGGCCCCGTCTTTCGGTCTGGCGTGAGTCACACGGTCACATGAAAGGTCATGTATGGAGGCGCCACGACACGCCAAAGGCTCGAAGTGCTAGCAGTATTGCTTTCGCAATAAAAATGAAATAAACATGCTGATCAGAATCTACGGCGCTTTTTCTTCGAGAACATGGGCGCCGGGCTCAATGCTTAAGAATTAGCACCCGTGCCTAGCCGCCGACGCGGCGTTCGTCGCAGACGAAATGGCTCACGCACGAGGGTACGACCAGGGCAGCCTGCAGATTGTGGAATTTCCGACTGCGAACACAGCATCGTTCGACCAAGCTACGGAATATTGCCGCGAACCATTCAAGTTTTCATTTGTTCTTTTTCGGCAGCCGCCGGCATGCGGCCTTATCACTCTGATTCTAGCGTACGAATCAATTCCGTATTCTTTGCTTGTTCATGCTCGTTATCGCGAGACGCGGCTTTATCACTGCACATCGCACAACACACGGACGCCTCTTCGTTCTGCCTCCATCGAAACGCAGCCGCCGAGGTCGGGATCGAACCCGGGTACTCCCGATCTCAAATTTGGCTGCGCGACTGCAACGCGTGCTCCTTCCCTAGCGGCGAAATTCTGTGGGATTTGCAGTCTAATCCCGCTCATCAATAGGCGCTGACAATGTGCATAGTTTTGGCGTCATAAAGATCATCATCATCATCAGCTTGACTATACCCACTGCACGGCGAAGGCCTCTCCCATATTTCTCCACTTACCCGGTTCTGTGCTAGCTGCATCCACTTGACCCCTGCGAACTTCTTAATCTCATCCGCCCACCTAACTTTCTGCCGCCCCCTGCTACGCTTTCCTTCCCTTGGAATCCAGTTTGTTACCCTAAGCGACCCCATAAAGATGACCGCAGCTTACCTCGACTAAGCTCCGGTTATGCGAGCGAAAGCTTTGTTATGCTCGGTTATACGCTGTGCCGTTAATCCAGGTTAGGTTATGAATATTGTAGGCGCGGTGGTGGTAGAAAACATTTATTTGCGGCTATTTAAAGGATAGGGGGGGCTGCCGTTAAGGGCCAGCGCCTTAGAAATTCTAGGAGGGGTCCCTAGTCAGCAAACACCTTTCACTTCCGCGGTAACTCGGGCTCTAGCTAACTGGTAGAACTTGAGGCTATTGAAGGGGGGGGGGGGGGTTAAGGAATGTGAAGAATTGTATCTCTCTGGTAGAGCAGGGCAGCATCCCAGCCTTCTCGGATAGGTGAGGGGGATAGAGGGGAATGCCCACACCATGTGGTACATGTCCGAGAACGCGCACACGCAATGCGGGCACTCCCCTCATGGGGGATTTCTCGAAGGAGAGTATGCACTCGTTTTCTGAGTTCACTGCAAAACTCCCGCGCTGAGCGCCTCATCTATCCGTTACCCCACCCATCCCTCACTACCAGAGAACAGTCAATCTGGCGTCGTCTGCAGACACGAACGCTGCCGTCACCAGCTCTACTTTCCAAATTTAAGCCGGTATCCTTCCTCCATATGCACTTTGTGTTCCCACCCCAAGGCCACCCTTACACACATTCTTTTTTCCCCCCCCCCGCCTCCCCCCCCCCCCGCCAGGCCGGTGCCTCTCCGAACCTGGGAGAACTGCGAAACTTCACTGCGGTCAGCGGAACCGGCCAGGCTAAAGTCCAGTTACTATAGGCCAGGCAGAAGATCGTCGTCAGCCGGGCCGCATACGTCATGGATCAACATCACATGAACGTTTAGATCGCGAGTGGGGTCGTGCGGAGACCCTGGAGGCCTGCGTGTCTTGAATTCTTCGCATAATAAAGTTTTTCCTCCTCTCCGTTAAAAGCCGGGTTAAAATATTGCAGCACTGCCAGGCGGTATATGAGCAAAAAAAAAAAAACCAACGCTTCTCGCTTTTGGTTAGCCCTTTCGCAGGGCGATGAAAGCGGCTATGCTGTGTTTATAGAATCGAACAATGTCTGTCTGGGTCAACGTCAATTAACATTGGTCTGGGTTGGGTTGAGATACCTCAAGCGGCGAGTGTCGGCGCGATGTCCAGTGGTTGAGCGCGCTAAGGCGTCTGCAGCCTCCGTTCCCTCCAGTCCCGCCAGTCCAGATGAGGATACGGGTGTCCAGGCGATCCCGGTACTCGCATCTACAAACTTTTGCCAGGGCGTCGAGAGATATGCGTGCTTGTTCTAGATTCCGGCAGGCTCTCTGGGAGTCTGGTTCTGCAGCGGCGACCTCCTTCCCATGTGTAATGTTTGGGGCACGGAAAGTGTCCCCGCACTTATTTTGATGGATGCTTAGACCTAACAGGCTAGCAGCATCCGTATAGAAGACTCCGTAGCAAGAGTCATAGCGGTCGTTAAGAGCCGTCGCGCTAGGTTGGACGGCCTTCGCGAGTCTCCTTCGTCATGTTTTGTGGCAGATGGACCTGTAGCGCGTGGCGCCAGTCCTCAGAAACCTTGCTCACTTCCTCTGCTTTTGCTTTTGCAGGCGATGTGCAGGTGGTCTAGGAGGCTTTTGACCGCTGACGATTTGTTCAACCTCAAGTATTTGTTAGATAAGTGCGCCTCGCGTAGCTCCGCAAAGCTGTTGGTCATCCTGAGGTCATGACCGTTTGACTGAAAGTCATGGGGAGGTTGAGGGCGCGGTTATAGATTTTTCGAAGGACGACCCCTAAGGCGTTGTCATCACATTTGCGCAAATCGAGATAGGGCGCCGAATAGAGTATACCCGGTTGGTTTCGAACGCATTAGCAAGCCTATGAGCGTCTTTGAATCGCTCCCCGCCCCCATTTGTTAGATAACCGGCGGACCATGCAGCCCACCCGGTCTCCAATCTTCTGCAGAGCTTCTGCAGAGTTGTATCTGTCTATCGGTGGCGGTGGATAGCCCCAACACTCTTACCTTATCATGTTCACGGATGGGGCCATTAGCAAGGGCAAAGTCAATTTTGGCAGTACACCTTGGGTAGGGCCAAAAGATGCGCGAATTCTAGTTTGGTCGGGGAGCATTCCAGGCCCCAGCGGAGAGCGTATCCGTCCTCTGTAGTCCCCGCTTGTTGCAGGTTGGCCTCGATCTACCAACGACCGATGTGTTGCCCGAACCGTGAAGTCGTCCGCATGCAGGACATGCCCAATGGCTGGTACATTATTAACAAATAGGGAGGTGAGCGACGGCGAGATTAAAAAGGAAAGAAGAGAGTACACAAGGGGTACTCATGCTTCTGGTCTTGGATACGTATATAAATTTGCCGATCAGTGACAAATTGTTCAATGTACCTAAGCGTGTTGTGATCACAATTAGTCTGACAGATATGTGAGGATGTCGTCATGGTTCACATTGTCAAGTGTCCCCTTCAAGTCCAAGGCTAGGACCACATTGTCGTCAGTGGAGTGTTCTACCGGGTCCAATACCTCCCTGTGTAGCTGAACAGGACATCCTGCGCGGATCGGTGTGAGCAAAATCTGTACATGATATCTGCAAAGGTGTGTTTAGATTCTAGGTATGGAGTCTGTTTATAACCATAGTTTTCATCAACTTAGCCACACAAGACGTCAGTGAAATAGGTCGGAGATTCTCAATATTGATGGCTTTTCCGGTTTTGGGAATGAAAGTTACTAGAGCAGTTTTACAGACCATGGGGAGCGGTGCGCCCTCAACCCATATGGTGTTGAAGTATTAAAGAAGGCACAGGTACGCCGGTTCCGAGAGGTTAGCAATGAGCTTATATGCAATCACTCTATCCCATCTGGGTGCTCCACCGCACTTTATTTTTGCCAGGGCCGCTTTTAGGCCATGGAGCTTGAACAGTCTGTCCAGATCCTCCTTCTCAGGGCCTGCATATGAGTATGCTAACCAGCGACAGTCGTGGGTGCTATAGATATACTTATCTCTAACTGATGTAGCCAATTTTGTAGTGTCCCCATCGCGTGAATCTTCGGAGTGTTTCTCGGTGTCATTGCGTATTTGAGCCGGATCGATCAATTCGCGGAAGAGGCGCCATATGCTCCAATTCGTCAAGCTGCAGTAACAGTGGTCCTCCCAGTTTTAGCTGGCGAGTTGGGCCGCATACTCAGCTGCCTTCTAGGTATGCTGCGATACGACTTTTGAGGTCGCAGTTCCGCTTCTGCCGGCGCCATCGGCGGATAAGGCTGTACCGGGCCTCCCAGGGGTGTATGCGGTAGTTGTCTACTGCCGGCCTTCCCTCAGAGCTGAACTTGGTCAACCTTAAGAAGCTGGACCAGGAATTGGTGACATCGACTCATAACTCTGTTGGGCTATAGGCTCAGGGTTAGTGTACTTCGAGCGAAAGTGAGTCCAGTCTGGAAGTGTAGCTTATGGAGTAAGCATACCTATATGAGAGGTTATGTGCGGAGTGTTGTACGGAGGATGCAGTGACCGCTACCGAGGGTTTCCTCAGTGTTGCGGAAATCCGCATATCTTACATTTTTGGTGAAGGTTAAGATCTGGGTTATATGTGCCGTGTTACGAAGTTACCTACTCTGTTGGGATGAGCAGGGTCCGTGCGGAGGGTTAGGCCCAAAGTGGAGAAAAGTTCCGTCAGCTTCCGTCCGCGTTTCTCCTTTTTACAGTATTCCCGGATAGGACTGGGTTCATTAAAGTCCCCAACTATGAAGAGCTCCTTTCCTGCCACCTTGAGGGCTCTGCTAAATATGTTAGTGTATGTTAGATTAAAAAGTGGATGAGCTGTATATATTGAGTACGTATAGTGAGGGGTTCTGTTTCCTAAGCGGAAGGAGGGTCACCATAATGTAAGAATACACCGGGCTACAGGCCAAATCAACCGGGGCAGCCGTAAAAGTTTTCTTCACGCAGAGTCAGGTCCGCGCGTCCCGCTGATAAACCGTCAAATTTGTCAATGTGGCGCTCTCTGCCCTGTAATGCTGCACCCATTCCGCGGCGCCTGCTTCGCTACTAAGGTTACTTCGTAGCACAACAGTGTCCATTGTCGAAGCCGAAACATCCCGGAAGCATTGTCAACCGAAGCTAAGGTCTTCCTCAGAGGGAGCAATCATAGTTCCGTTATTGAGCTTTGCCTTCCAGAGAAACACAATTTGCGTTACCCCATCTCGAGCTCGAACGCCCCCTACATATGTGAACAATATGTTCGCATCGTGGACAAACGTTTAGTTGTTTTGTATTTGGTGTTTGATAAAAGAACTCTAAAGCCAGTAAACGCAGCATTTTGGTGGTCAACAGAAAGCGGCAATTTGGCTTAACGCGCCACCGCCCATCCATCTTATGCAACGTACTAAAGATGGCGCGACGGACACAACTGGCATGATCAGCGGATTACTGCAAGCAATTTTAATCCTGCTGTAATAGAAGACCTTGAACAGGGCGCTACGCCGTGAACAGTGGAGGGAACGTTCGGCGATCAGTCGCAGAACTTGTGTCAGTACACGCACGAGCGTCGGAGCGAGCTTCGTCGTTGTGTCTTTCCTGACCGTCAGGCGTTGAACATGGCTGTCGTCGTTCTCTTCAGCATCAGGCGCTGAACATATCAGAGCCGAATACCTGTTTTACAACTTCCCCCGGGCGAAAACGCGCCATCCTGGCGGCTTATGGCGATGTGACGATGGCAGGATTGTAGTAAGGTTTCAAGCGGTTACTGTGTACTATTTCACGGTTGCGGCGACGGTGGTCAGTGGATGGCGTAAAAGGTTCGAAGAGGTAGTTGACGGGGGATGTTTGCTTGACAATACGGTAGGGGCCCTGATACTTGCTGAGAAGTTTGGATGAAAGGCCGGGACTGGAGGAAGGTACCCATAGCCAAACCAAAGAGTCTGTACGGTAAGTAGGAAGAAGTGCAGATTGATCTCTGGTGGTTTTCTGCTGTTGCTGGGCGTGAGAAGTGAAGGGCCGGGCAAGCTGGCGGCATTCTTCAGCATAAGTTGCAGCTTGTGAAACAGTCGTGAATTCGGAAGAATCCGATCGGTAAAGGTGGGTTCAGACGAAAGCATTCACACGAAGCCAGCGGACCATCCGCGTGTACCCTCCTCCCCCGCTGTTCGTGCGCGCTGCCGAAAACCTTTCTACCGAGAGTTTCAACATGGACGCCGAGCGAAACCGTCGTCTCGCTGCTCTGGCTGTTCTATGTGAAGTGCGCGAGGACGACGAAGAAGCGAAAAAGCGTTCATTTATTGCAAGCGTTCTTTATTGCAAGCACCTTCAATATTCCATATCGGTGGGTAGCTCTCTACGAGCGCTATAAACGTGGCTGTCGCTTCATAACTGAGCGCTTTTTTCTCTACTTCACCCATAATCAGCACTAGAAATCGAGTAAAGCTACAACTCTGGCACACCCACAAGCACAAATACACAAAAAACGATGCACTGCTGCGAACACAGAGCGACCGACGCAGTGCATGCACAACAAACAATACCCCGCTCGAACTGAATAAGAGACGAAAAGCGCGGGCGTAGCAACGCGGAGGTAGCAGCGATAAAGCAAAAAGAGCAAAAACTATCTTGGTCCGTGCGGACTGAAAAATGCGCTTGGCATATTCAGTCCGCTCCGCCCGGACGGCCACGCCGCTCTCTCGCCGTCGCTCAGAGCAGTGACGTGGGCGTAACGTGGGGCGCGGGTAGCGATGACGCGCGCGGACCATCCGCGCTCCGGTCCTCCCGTCTGAACCCACCTTAAGTGGAGTCTGAGGGCGGCTCGTGTAGTGTGTATGGAACCCCCCCCTCCCCCCCTACAGTTCTACTGAAGAATTGTGGTTGAGGCCGAAGTAGTGTCGCCCGCCACTGTGCTCACTTAGGTTTTACATACCATCCTGGAAAAGAGGGGAAGCGATGGGGCCTACCCCACGGACCACTACGTTGTGTGGGACTTCCTTTATTTTCAAGTCCTCATCTTTAGAGGGGTTTGAATACTAGCAATTTTGCTGTTCGCACTGTTGATTGGAAGGCAATTAACAAAACCCGACTTGCGAGCCTTGATGAGTGGTTTTGGGATCTAAGCTGCTAAGAGGCTCGGGATCCTGTATACTGCGCTTTGAAAAGCAGCTCTAATTTATGCCTATACAGCGCTAAAGCGTGCCGTGATCTGGACTTCCATGGTGGCACTCAATCTCGTTTCAGCTGTGCCCTTGTCTGGTTGTGGAGCCACCTGCTGCGAGGGGACAGTCTCCATTTCGTCAGCCGCATGAGAGTGAGAAGTTGCAGCGATTTCTTTAGACGTTCGGTAAATGCCGATTTACAGGTTAGGTTAGCGTAGAGCCTCGGATTCAAGCTGCTCTGGCGTTTTGAGTGAGGATCGGGTGGTGAAAGGAGGCTCTATCCCCTGCCCGTACCACTCATCTGTGATACGTGCTACACTAGCTCCCTACTACTGCTGATCTCCTTGGCTATATGGCTTATTGGTTGCACCCACTCGTCTTTGAATGGGTGCATAAGTGAGCTTTGTTTCACTGTGCGTCCCCTTGGGGGTGGGTTTTGGCCCGCGTTCAGCCTGCTCCTTGGCCCCTGCGCCTGGTTGCGGGTCCAGGGATTGACGCAAGTTGAGTGTGATGTTGTTGGTTCACTTCCTACCACGTTTCTTTTTATTTCCCTTCTTTTTTTGGCCTTATAGTGGTGGGGTCTGGGGCGGGGGTAGGGGTTCACAGTGAATGGTACGGTCTCTGGTGACGTGAGGATCGCTGCATAATGAACACTGTGGCGTACACACGCAGTGCACGCACATCGTCGACCAGCTGAGCGACAGAGCAGCAAAGTACATTTCAGTTTTAAGGCCTGGGCAAGCACCCTGACAATGTCCGATAGCACCACACTGTCTACAGGAATGCAGTCTTGTAAGCTTGGACTGGAATTAGCAAGGCATCGTAGGCAGTGCACGTACCTTGACTTCACTTTGCCGGCGAAGGTGAGTCGCGCTTTGTTAGAAGCGCCCGATTTCCGAATATGCAGGATCTCTCACCGCCGCGCCAGTAGAGGCTTCAGAGAGCATAGCTTCAGTGTCGGTGCTTCGGATGGTGCCGACCCCGTAACAGCTAGGTGTCATATGTCCGTCCGAACGGAGGTGCCCGACGAGAGGCACAGCACTTAGTGAGTTGTCAAAGTTGCCGATGACTTCGTCCGCAATCTACGGGTGAGCGGTATAGAGGAGAATGATGCTTTGGTCGCTCACTGGAACAAGTGATGGTGCGAGCCACGGCCATTCCGAGGTGAGCGACGAACACCCGTACGCCTTTGCCTTCCCGAAAGATGGTCGTGAGCGATACTCCGGGTTCTTGGCTTCACGGCAATGAAGTCCGTAGCTGTCGGTTTCGGTAGAGGAAATGGTCTACGGGACACCAGCCGCTTCCTAGGGCTCCCGCTAAGCACAGCGCAGGAGGTTAGCCGCGCCGAGCGTCAATGGCGACCGCGGAGGCCGTGTCGGTGCGGTAGAGGCCATTAGGGCATTGCCGCCCGTAGCTCGGCGAGCATCAGCGGCAGCAGCTCCGGCGTGCCGCTTGTATACAAGTCAAACCATACATACCTAGCTGCTATAGCATGCTAGGTATGATAGTCCACATGGTACGTATAACACCATGGGTCTGAGCTCTGTGTTTCGGGTTGAGAATCCGTCATGGTCGTCGCGCCGGTGCGCAGCCGGGCGTCCGCCGGAGCCACTGTTGTTAGGCTCAGAAGCGAGGTTGGGAGGATCGTGCCTCGCAAATGGCGTAGAATTGGCCCACTTGCCTAAAAATACTGTCGGCACCGAAACACGTTCCAGTCCTGATCACGAGCGTATACTTTCGTGGGGGTCCGAAGAGGCGGTGATTTGAGCGAAAATCGACGGAGCCGCGATGTGCTTCATGCCAGTCCGAACCGGCCGCGCGTTCGCAGAGCGGAGCTGCGTGGTGCACCTAAGCACGTTCTGTCATGACCTTAATTCAGGCGCTCGCGCCTGACGCAGTTTGCAGTCCGAAACCGAGATTTTGAGCACTGGCCGGCTCTAGTGCACAATGAGTGCACTATGCGTCTGGACCTGGCCGCCCGTTGACATCGTCGACATTCATGATTTCAGTTCTGGCGAGTAGTTTGATACTTGCCGGATTGGCGTCGATCTCGCGTGTGTTGACCCGTGCGAGCCATTCGCGCCGGCGTCGCTAGAGGAATCATTTGCCTTCTCGCACCCGCGCAGACGTATTTTTGGAATCATGAACTCGCAGTCGGCCTGTTCGATCGCGCCAGCATCGTCTGCGCGCACTACGCGACCATATATACGAGGATGTGGGCAGGGACGGGCTGCGTCGTCTGCTGCCAACGACAACATTATGGCGGACTGCCCAGCATGCATCGCTTCATGCAAGCTTCCTATATGGCGGTGGTCGCGGAAGCAGAGACGGACCAAAGATTATAGAGAACTTAACAGGTTTATAATATAAGCACTGAAGGAACTTCGGCCGCCTTGTTAAAGGAGTAAAATGCCGACCAGAGACGTCATCGGCACCTCCTCTTCCGGGAATATTCTGGCCCGGGAACAGTGATGACAGGCTCGAAGAGAAGTCTGGAAGGGAAGATCGGTCACGTCGCATTGTGCACGAGGCAATCATTGTGCAGGGATGCCGAGATAAGGTGCCCTATAGGCGCGAACACGCTGACGCCGCTGCGCGTGCTCGTCGTTTGTCACAGCTGCGCCATGATCGGCCAATCAGCTAGTGCAGCCGACTCCACGAAAAAATTAGAGGGGTTCAACCAGTTCAACACTTCTGAACCGTAACACATTCCTTCCTTTACGACACGGTTCAGGTGTTCACGGCGATGTGTGTGACAGATACTGTGCCTTTCGTTTCCTATAAACAAAGCCGCATGAATGTACCTTGCCCAAGAGGTAATGTGAATGCAAAGGTCCAGGCAGGTATATTACCCTTTTATGTGAAAAGAGATGCCAGTGTTGGCAGCTCCTGGCAATCGTAACGTAGGCAACTATAGTGAACTCAGTGCGAGTCCATGTCAGCTGCCAGGTACTAAAGTCCCTTGATGATATGAAAGTAACGACTTTCTCTGCTGCCGCCGCGCGCACACCCTCGCAGGTGTGCCTCTCTCACCTCTCTCATCGGCGCTTTTCTCAACGGTGATTGGCTCCGCGGGCCGTCGCCGCGAAAAGTTAGCTGTTTTTGTGCTTTCCTTTTTAGTCGGCGCCATTTTTTAGGCAGCCGCCGTTCTAGGACCGAGCTCCCTAGCATTCCGCGCTTGCACTTCGCGCTATTCGCGCTCTTTTAGTGCAGCGCTATGACGAGTTGCTGCGCATTTCAGTGCACAAGCCAGAGTGAAAAAGACTTCGTTCTTTTCGCAATTCCGAGCGGAAGGAAGAACACCATTCGAAGACAAAAGTGGTTCAACATCGGCAGCAAAAACTTCATCCCGACGAAGCCTGGCCACCTCTGCGGCGTACTGTGCATTTCTTCCAAGCGACTTGAAACTGTTTGCAAGCGCACCACAAAGCTACAGTGCTCTAGAATATTTAGAGCACTGTAACAAAGCTGTCAATCTCACCTAATTCACTGATCATTTTGCGCCGTTAAGCGCGTTATTGTTTTCACTTCATGGTTCCGCTCAACGTGCTATAATAGCGACTCTTGATGCATACAATAGCCGTTTTAATTTCTGAACCTAGGTCTAGCTTCTCAATAACGCATGCAATGAGATTATTTACTCATTAATAGGCTTATGTTGAGGAGCGTGTAAAGGACTCGTCCGCAGAACATGTCCACAGAGAGTGTATATCCGCACATCATAATTTTGTCTCTTTAGACCCCGGAAATTTCACCTCACCCTAATCCGGCAAAAATTGGTGTCCAACCTAATTTGAATATGGGGAATTCAGTGGTCATGTCCAAATTTCAGTGGGCTTCCCTCATAATGTAGCCCGCAGCACTAAATTTGACCTCATTCGAACGTGGCTAGAATTGGCGTCCAACCTAATTAGCGTATGACGAATTCAATGCCGACCGCCAAACCTAGGTGGGCCATTGCCAAAATTTAGCCCTCTGGACCCCCGATGTTCGACCTCGTCCGAATTTGACCAAAATTGGTGTCCAACCCAATTTGCGTGTGGCGAATTGAGCGGTAACCTCCAAACCTAGGTGGGCCATTTCCAAAATTTAGCCCTCTGGACTCCCCAAATTTGATCTCGACCGAATTTGACCAAAATTGGCGTCCGACCTATTTGAGTATGGGCAATTCAGCGGTAACCTTCAAAATTAGGAGGGCCAACCCCGAAATTTAGCCCTCTGAATCCTCAAAATTTGACCATGGTCCAAATCTGACAGAAATTGGTGTCTATAACCTAAACTGAATACGGCTAAGTCAATCGTGACTTCCAATTTTAGGTGGGCCTCCTTAAACATTTGGCTATAGTTAAAGGGCGTCATGTCCATTTTCGTAGCGTAGAGCAGTAGTCAGCCGTGCACCCAAGATGTCTAGTGTGTGCAAAGAAAATAAGGCTCTTTTGTCTTGGGTTAATATAGAAGTATTTCGTACGTGCGCACGCTGTCGCAGTTATCAACATAAGGCCTGTACTTTTTCCGCATTTTGTCACTAAAAGAGTTGGAAGTGTTTTAGGTCACGTTTCGTTATACAATCAAAGCAAAAGCAAAAAAAAAATATAACTAAAGTTATGGTTGACGCCAATTTGGATGAAATTCGGACAAGGTCCATTTTCGTCGTCGAGAGGGCCAAATTTTAAGGTGCTGACGACACTTCCTTCGGATGACGGGTTTTTGATTGGAAAACATTTATTGTCAGCAATGAGCAATTTGTGGGCGCTACACTTAGATGGCCTCAAGACCGTTGCTCTTGGCGACCTTTTGAGCCCACTCAGTAGCCCGAACTTGCGTTAACGGGTATGAGCTGGCCAGTATAGCCTCCCACCGCTCAAAAGAAGGGACTGGTAGTAGGTCGGCTGGTGGCGGCGCTTTTTTGCAGCTCCATAATATGTGATCATATCTTGCTATTTCGCCGCAGTGTTTACAATTTGGATTGTATTGTGCTGGGTACATGTGCGCTAATTTAGAAGGGCTGAAGAAGGTGCGCGTCTGTAGCCGACGCCAGATTACTTCTTGCCTTTTGTCTAGTTTCTTGTCTGGTGGAGGATATATCCGCCTTTCTATGTTTAAAGTGATTAGTGTAGTCATGAAATGAGATTAGTGCATCTCTCGAGAAATTGGGGGAATCACCCTGGCTCACTGCTCGGCTGACATAACCTCGAGCTATACTGTGAGCCAACTCGTTTCCTTTGTTCCCTGAGTGTGCCGGCACCCATATTAATTCCACCTCTTTTTGGTTCCAGTCTTTATATCTTAAAATTCGCTTTGTCTCTTTGGAGATCATGCCCCTCGCAAATTTGTTTATAGCAGATTTGGAGTCGCTAATTATGGTAACAACTTTGGTGCTGACCATCGCCATGGCGATAGCCGCCTCCTCCGCTGTCCCTGAGTAGTTTGTTTTTATTGAACCTGCCATTAATGCTTTACCCGAGTCTTTCACGCCCACGATAGCAAAAGAGTTGCCTCCTTTGTATTCCGCCGCGTCTACATAAACAGTGTATTTAGAGCCTTCTAACTTGGCCTCAAGGGCCTTTGCTCTTGCTTTTCTCCTGTTTTCATGAAAAACAAGGTGCATGTATTTTGGTAGCGGTTTAATAATGAGTGCGTTCTTTACTTCGGTCGGCAGTTTTACTTGTGCATTTCTTTCCGGCATTCTATCTTGTAGTCCTAATTTGCCCAGGATCTTCCATCCCGTGGATGTGGTGGTGAGCATCTTTAGCTGTGTTATATGTGCCTCGCATAGTTCCATGGTGTTATTGTAGACCCCCAGTTTAAGAAGTCTTTCCGTAGGGGTGCAGTGGGGTAGCCCCAGTGCTGCTTTATATGCCTGCCTTATGATCGTTTCAATTTTGTTCTTTTCTGCAACCCCTAGCTTAAGGTAGGGGATGGTGTACACTAATCTGCTTATCACAAAAGCCTGAACAATTCGTCACAAATCTTTCTCTTTGACCCCGCGTCTTTTGTTGGTTATTCGCCTTATCAACCTGGTTGTTATGTTAATTGTTGACTTAAGTCGATTTATTATTTCTGTGTTCTTTCCATTGTCTTGTATTATCAGTCCCAAGACCCAGAGTTTGTCCACTCTGGTTATCGGTGTGCCATTTAATTCCACCAAAATGTCTTCAGCGTTGATATTGCGTTTTTTTTTTGTTCCTCCTATTACCAGAAGTTCCGATTTGCTTGGTGAGCATTTCAGCCCTGCCCATTCCGCATATTCTTGAACAATGTCGACTGCCTGTTGAAGATCTTCTTCTATTTCCCCATCGTTGCCTGTGCATATCCATAACGTGACATCATCAGCATATAGTGTATGTTTCACCCCTTTCACAGTTGTCAGTAATGGTGGGAGGTTCTTTAACGCTATAGGTTGAAGAAGAAAGGGGAAAGAACTGAGCCCTGTGGGGATGACGGGAAATCGGTGCCCTGATCTTGGCTCTCGATTTCGGCTCGACGTCACTTCAAGGCGGCCGACTGCGGGAGCTAAAGGCGTTTCATGCTTGAACGAAAATAGTTGATATTCATTTTCATGCAGCCGTGAACATTAACTACGAAAACAATTAAGCTGCTGCATGTGCACTGCGCGGTGCCAAACTCAGACTGAGCCTTATTGAAAAATTTTAGGACGGCCGTCAAAGCAAATGTTCCAGCCTGTTGCTAGCAACCACCGCATTTCTGAAACTCCAGTCGTTAACAACTTCATAAACTTTACCTCCGCTAAATTAGAGGTGAATCTACATTTAACTGAGCATCGGTATGAATGTTCAAATATATAGTAAATGTTATGCTTATTATGCTGTGTTGAGACACACAGTATTGAAAAGTCAAAAGGAATATGTGAGGTGTATGCAGCAAGTGGTTTTTGTTCATGCCGCAAGCGCTCGTAATTTGCACTTTCATTGCGCGTACGAGATGCCAATTTATGTGGCTCCTGGTACAGTCAAGCGTGTCGCATGCTTTACTCATGTTTTTATTCGATAAGAATTGTTGTGGCTGTAGGAAAAAAAAACTGGCTGATTTACAGGAAGGGAAAGGCGCGGTAGGAGGAGGAGGAGGAAACAACTTTATTTAACGCATTGCATTAAGCGTTAAGAATGTCCTGGGCCAGGGTCACCAAGGCCAACTGATCTTGCAGCTGGTCAGAGGCTAACCAAGCCCGTCACGTTGGGGGAGGAGGGTGTGGAAAGTGAGGAGATTGGAGGGCGACAGGGCATGAAAAGATGCAATGCTCCAAGTTTGCATAGTGTTCTGGGCAATTTGGGCATGCAGGGGAATGTATGATTCTGTATAGAAAAGATCGGGCAGGAGTAAGCAGTGTATTTAGTTGTATGCGTCTAAGAATGCGGATTTGCGTGGTAGTGAGAGATTTATCAGGAAGAGGAAGTGTACGGAGTGTTTCTCTAATGTTGTCGTAGTGAACGTTGATTTATTTTTTGTAGTGAAGAGTAGTGTCCCACGTTGGTAGATAAGGCCAGGGAATCCCAGGCGCCCGGTGTTGAAGTTCGCGGGCGAGGCGATGCACTACCTCATTGCCTGGGATTCCAGCGTGACCAGGAATCCACCTCAGTGTTACAGTGTGGGGACGTAGTTTGGTAAGAGCTCTGTGTAGATCATCGTGTAGTTCTTCAGGAATGCGACCCGTGTGAATGGCGCGTATAGCTTGTATTGAATCAGTGTATATGGTATATCCTGAAGGGTTAGGGGGTGCTTGTGCGAGGTCTTGAATACTGGTAACTATTGGCAGGGTCTCGAGAGTCGCTGTAGGAGGAGGATCTATGTATGGACCGAGGGTATGCGTCACTACATCGCTACAGCTCTGAATTGAGTAAGCAGCCGCTCCGACGTTAGTTCGTGATGCATCTGTGTAGATGATCGTGGAATCTGTCGGGTGAACATGGTTGGAAACGCGAGCGGAACGTCTGCCTGTGTTAGTGTCGGGTGCAACGTTTTTTGGAATGGGGATTATTCTGAGGTTATCCGGGAGCGAAGAAGGAAGGTTTGGTTTGGTTTGTGGGGTTTAACGTCCCAAAGCGACTCAGGCTATGAGAGACGCCGTAGCGGAGGACTCCGGAAATTTCGACCCCCTGGGGTTCTTTAACGTGCACTGACATCGCACAGCACACGGGCACCTTGCTTTTCGCCTCCATCGAAAAGCGGCCGCCGAGGCCGGGATTCGATCCCGCGTCCTTGGGAACAGTAGTCGAGTGCCGTAACCACTGCGCCACCCCGGCGGGGTCGAAGAAGGAAGGGTAATTATAGGGAGGTCTATAGGTTTGAGTGCAACCTGCTGTAGTATCCAATGTCCTTGTTTGGTGCTAGAAAGACGTGCCATTTGCCGGTCGCGATGTTGTTGTATGAGGTCTCCCAGGGGCAAGAACAGCCCCGTAGAGTATAGGCGCTCCGTGGACGTATGTACAGGGACGTTAAGGGCGGCCTTGTACAATATGTGAAGCGCAACCTCAATCTGATGTCTTTGGCGACAAGTTAGTGTAAGGTAAGGAATCGTATATAAAATTTTGCTAAGTGCTAATGCGTGGACAAGCTGCCTGACTTGACCCTCTCGTAGCCCGGCGTGCTTATTGACTATGCGGCGAACCAGATGCGTAAGCTGATTGCAAACTTTAACGGTTGTAGATACATTGGCCTGATTGGTTGACTCATGGATATGAAGTCCGAGGATCCGGCAGGATGATACACGAGGGATGGGGTGACCTGCCATTGTGAGATTGATCAGCTGGTTATGTTGGCGTTGATAGCGAGTTTTTGCAATCAGCAGCAATTCGGATTTTTCAGGTGCGGGAGATAGCCCTACTTTATCAAGGTAACTAACGACTGCATCGATACCTTGCTGTAGGGTCTCCTCTACTGCTCCAGGAGACCCAGAAGTGCACCAAAGAGTAAGGTCGTCTGCATAGAATGTGTGTTTTAGGTTTGGGATAGACGCTAAAGTACGAGATAGGGGAGCCATTGCAAGGTTAAAAAGAGTGGGTGACAGAATAGCGCCCAGAGGAGTACCACGTGTGAGGGGGAAAGGATCAGATATCGAATCGGGGAGACGGAACTTGGCCGTACGGTCGCGGAGAAATGCTGTGAGGTAGCCATACATCTTTGGACCACAGCCAGTAGAGGCAAGGATGTTTAATAGAGGATCGTGGGCAAGGTTATCAAAGGCTTTTCGCACATCAAGGGCCACTGTGGCTTGGATCTGGGAAGTGGGCGGAGGGTCAAATTCGTGCATGAGGAGAAAAAATAGGTCCTGAGTAGACACACCTTTTCGGAAGCCAATTTGTTGAGGGGGAAAGAAATTTATGGATTCAAGATGAGTCTCGAGCCGATTGAGCACCATCCGCTCCATGGTCTTTCCCAGGCATGATGTTAAAGAAACTGGGCGGAGGTTTTGAAGCGCAGGTTTTTTGCCTGGCTTTGGAAGTAGCTAGGGTTATAAGTGATTGTTTCCAAGATGCTGGGAGTGTGCTTTCTTCCCAATGTAAGTTTATAATGCTCAGAAAATGTTCTTTGTCCTTGTCAGAGAGATTTCGAATGAGTGAGTATGTAATCTGGTCTTCACCTGGGACTGACTTCCGCTTTAGCTGTTCTAGCGCCCAGTCGAGATCCCAGAGGGTAAACGGCTGATCGAGTTCTACATTGGAAGCACCAGTGTACGGAGTATAAAGGCTGGGTAGGGGAGGAGGAATGTAGAGATCGCGGAGTTGGGCTGTTAAGGCATCCGCGCCTAGTTGAGAATAGTGCTTCTCGAGAGTGGGAACAGGCGCCGGTTGAGGCCCGAGTAGTTCTCTGAGTAAATGCCAGGTTCTTTTTTGATTTAGTGTGCCGTTAATGGTGTTACAAATTTTGTTCCATTGATTGGTGTCAAGTGTAACGCAGCGTTCTTTAACCTGTCGCGTCAATTCGGTGACTCGGTCGGAGAGGCGAGCATTGTTGGGCTGAGTGCGAAGAGTGCGCAAGAGGCGTTTCCGCCTCTTCCAGATGCGTACAAGGTAAGGGTCCGGATTATCTGACGAGGCTGAAGTGGAACTCTCTTGCGTAGCTTGTTTCTGAGCATTTTGAGTGCTTTTGTCCAGCTCTGAAGACTGCCAGTAGTATGAGAGGTGTCGCGTATAGTGCGAAAGGTATTCCAGTTTGTGTGCGAAATTTTACGTTTACGCGGACGGGTACGGCTAGGGACAGTGATGTTAATAATGTAATGGTCGCTGAGCAATTTTTCATCTGTAACTTGCCAGGTGACCTCTCGCAGTCCGCGGCCCACTGTGAGGTCTGGCATGGTGGATTGTTGGTTCCTGTAACCTTCCCGGGTAATGGAGTTTGGGGTGTTATAAACAGTTAATTGAGCTCCGTTTAATGCGTCGTTGAGTATACGGCCAGGTCGGAAGGTGTGTGGGTAACCCCAGATAACGTGCGGGGCATTAAAATCCCCACCTATCAAGAAGTCGGAGTCTCGAAACAATCTTGAAGTAAAGTGCATTAGCGGTTTGAAAAGCGTGTATTCTGTAGGAGGGTTATAAAAATTTAGAATGGATAAATAAAGGGCGAGATAAGTGATCAGAATACAGTGTAAACGCAATAAGGTGACGTTCAAGACGACTGGGGACTTCAATGGCCTCAAATCGGATGTCCCGACGAATATAAGTGCTCACTAATGGGGCACAGTCGCTGTCATGCGCTGCATGCAGGGCACGGTAGCCCGGAATACCTTTAAGAGCACGCGATTCTTGAATGAGAATGACGTGGGGCTGCGAGGGTAAAGTCAGGAGCCATTGGATAAAGAGTGTTCGATTGGTACGCAGGTTTCTGCTATTCAACTGTACAATGTGTATGTGATTGTTCCCTACCATTCTTAAGCTACGTTAGCGCGCTTCTCGGGAGGGACAGAAGAGGATGCAGCAGTTGCTTCAGGGGATGCAGATGGACGGGGCCGTTTACGAGAATGATTTAGGAAATCCATGCGTTCGTCATCCTGCAGGAGATTGCTAAGGAGGGTATGCATGAGTTCGAATGCTTGGCGAATGGCGGAAATTTCTTCTGCAAGGTACCAGATAATAGGGTCATTTCGATCTTTTATGTGGCGCATATAGTTCTCAGATGTGATAACTAGTGTGGAATCGGAAGATGTATAAGAGAAAGGTTTGGGAGGGGAAATGGGAAGTGGCGGGCTCGGCTTACCCGGGGGTGGGAGCGTAGCTGGCTTGAGAAGCGAACGTGGGGCAGCTGGCAGTTCTTGAACTTCTTGATGCCAGACATTGGTCCGAGGGGGTGGTGCCATCTCTTGATTTGCATGTGACAGAGGGGGGAAGTCCTCGCGA